>JAYJMB010016989.1:0-44088 GCA_036873735.1 Pouteria campechiana
CATGTTTATATCAATAATCTACTCAATTTCATAACTTTTTCATAATAATTTTCTCAAAACTTTAATTATACAACCTACCAACCCGGCAAAAGTTACCAAAACTTTACAATAGCAAAAATTTGCATTTGTAAAATTTTTCAGGGCCTTACAAGTATTTGCAATGATATTAAAATTTCAAATGCATGTTGAGTGAATGGATGATACAATATGTATTTTTTAACATGTGTAAAAAAAAGCCACCGATTGTAGAAAACTAAAGAAATAGATGAAACATTAATTTAAATGAGTTATCAACTTGAATAATTTTTATAATTTTCTAAAGCATTTGAAAAGGAGCAAATTATAATGATCTAACTTGCATTAAAATTAGTTTATCATGATTTGGATCAATATATTGTTGAGCCAAATCTATTTAGTTAATGATTTAAATTTAAAGTAATGAAAGTTTGTCAAGATTTCAAAGTTTAGAAGAAGCTTCAAAGTTTAGAGTCAACTTCAGAAGAAGTGTCCAAGCCTTCAGAGGAAACTTATAAAAGATGTAAAGATTTCAAAAGTTGCATGATACATTTCAGAGGCTAAAAAGGTTTGATACACTACAAGTGATAAAGGTGCATCTTAAGGCTTTAGTGAGAACATTTAGAGGACATAAAATCTACATTAGTAAGCTTTAGAAGTTAGAAGATGATATTGATAAAATTGTACACATCATTCAAAAGTTTAAAGTGTTTCAAAAAATGGGCAACGACATTTTAGAAGTTATTGAAGCCAGCTAAACATGCTGAAGCCGTCAAATGATTTGAAAGTTGTGAACAACTTCAAAGTATGTTTAGATGAAGAATCCCATGCTTAAGAGAATTTTAGATGCACTGGGACATTATGAAGTCAAGTGAAATGAGCTAAGAACATGTTGATGGTCAAAAGGCCTGAAAGTTGCATTTGAAAGGTTCAGAACATGCATAGAGGGAGAATTCCATGCTTTAGACATTCAAAAGAACAATCTGAGTTTATTTAGAGGCAAGGTAGTCTCTTTAGAAGATTTTTAGATGATGCTTCAGATGATGAATATGCTTCAGAAGGGAAATAGTAGTCATTGTCAGTCACTAGAAGGAACTTTGATGGTTGAAAGATTAACTTTAGATGATCTTAAGTATATTACTCGAACAAACTTCAAACCAAATTCAAAGTTTAGAAGATCTAAAGAGACCTTCAGAAGCTCTGAAGAAATGTGGCAATGATAATGATAACTGACAAGGAACTCAACCTTCAGAAGTTCTGAAGTTTAACTTTAGAAAATCTAAAGCACATCTATTAGGCATTATAGCTACGTTGAAAGATACACGACGCTTAGAAGTTTTGAAGTTTAATTTCAAAAGTTCTGAAACATAAATTGCCCATTATGAATGCTATAGAGTCACCATGTTCCAAGGTCTAAAGTGCTAATTTTAGATGTCTGAAGCCATGGTATTTCAAAATCATCAAAAATTTGAATATTTCCCTCACATTAAATGAGCTCCACCAACCCAATGGCTAGAATTTAAATCCTATTATAAAAAGAGTAAATTTGGGATGATCAAAAAGTTATTACAAGCATTAAGAGAGATCTAATCTTCATTTACTCACAAACAACAAAAAGCAACTCAAAGCCAATGCTCACAACCTTCATCATCTTTCAATCAAGGCTTTCTACAACAACAAGGGAAGACATTATCTACTTAAAAGCACGCTTTCAAGTGTACTAAAGCTTCCCTTATGCTTACAAAGAAGCATTACAAAGTTGTAATCTTTTGTTTATCATTTTTTTTTTGTGTATTCCTTGAGTTGGTGTTGGAGACTAAACTCAAGAAGAACAAATGTGATTGTTAGAGTGTGTCTCATAATCATCTTTTGGTCTATTTTACCTCACCTTAGAGCTAGAATCTAGAAGAGTGTAAGAGGCATTAAAGTTTATGCCCCCTTGAGCTAGAATCAAGAAGAGTGTAATAGGCACTAAGGTTTATGCCCCCTTGAGCTAGAATCAAGAAAAGTGCAAGAGGCACTAAGGTTTATGCCCCTTGAGCTGGAATCAAGAAGAGCAACTTGATTGTTGGAGTTTCTCTCATAATCAATTGCTAAATTTTTTATGGCCCTAGAGTTGGAATCTAGAAGAGTGCTAGGTGCACAACTTATATTCCATTATATGAGATAGTGGAACCCAAGGTACAAGGGGTGTGCTCTTGGAAGAGTGGAGTAGGGATGTTGTCCCAAACCACTATACATCATGTTTACTTTGTGTGATTTCTTTACTTGTTACTATTTACATTTTGATATTCACATTTCATTATATACCTTAGCAGAATGTTTAAAAGATGGAATTTAAATTAACAGGGGTTAAGCAATAAAATTTTATAAACCCAATTTACCCCTCCCCTTTTGGGTTAAGCCATGCCCAGGGACCAATAAGTGGTATGAGAGCGGGCTACATAAATAATTGTAGTGATCCAAAATGGCTAACCCAGTATCATCATCCTCCATATTTGCTGAAGGACTTTCCACCATCCAACTTCCATATTTTGATGGAACAAACTTTCCCCGGTGGAAGAAAAGGATAGAAGTATGTCTCATGGCCAATGATATTGAGTTATGGAAGATTATCTTTATTGGCATTATTGACAATGAAGAGAGAACAAAGCAAGAAAATGTCAAGGCTATGAATGCTTTACTTTATGCTCTCTGCCCCATTATATGCAAACTAGTCTAAAGCATGGAGCCCCTTGATTGGAGACTTAGTCTATATATCATAATAGATTAGAGCCTGGACATATCTTGTGTAGCTAGTGGGCATGAGGGGATTGGTAAGGCATAGTGCCTTAGCAGGTGGGGCAGTCAAGCCTCCTATCGATACATGCAAGTCCCCCCTTTGTTACACATGGTGCCAACGCAAAGGGAGCTTACTGGTCCCATACCCAACAATTTCCCCCCTAGCAACTAGCCTGGGAATCTAACCTACAACCTCGCTACAACACCCCAGTATTCTGAGGCAAGGAAAACTTTTCTAAATAATTAAACTAGGATTATTATGTATATGAATTAATTAAAATTTTGAAGAGATTTATTTATGCAGTTTAATGCACATATGTGGGAGATGATTAAGGGATTTAATTGATGGAATAATGGAAAATTTCGGGCTGCATGTGTAGGGTTGGACATGCATCACTAGAGCACTGAATCCAAGACAAGCTTATGTGCTCCACCTCCCCTCTTATTCCCAAATCACACTCTCTCTAGCCCCATTCACGCCCAACAACCCTAGCCCACTTCATGTCCATTATTCCACTTGATTCTAGCAAGGAAAATTTTGATTTTCATGTGCAATTGATCACCCACGTAGATTGGAGCAAAACTATGGAGCCCTAAAATTTTGAGGTACGGGTAAATTTATTTCTTTAGTTGGAAATGAATAGTGCATGTATCTTCATTGAAAAGATAGCAAAATTTGCAATATAAATTGATAGAATCATGAATAACATGACGAATGATATTTGTATTATGGTTCATTGGATAGAATTATGTTGAAAAAACTATTGAACATACACTATTATCAAGTTTGATTTTGATAATGAACATTCTTAACCAAGTATATTTTGATGATTAGCAAAGAAATGAGTGAAATATTAAGTACTAACAAATTATTCTTAAGCATTTTGTGGAAATATTTCCCAAACTAATCTTGAGAATAAACTTTATAATGCTTAAAAGAAGAAACTAAGTAAATGCTCAAGAAAATGAACTATATAAATCACAGATATACTTAAAAGAAGAAAATAGAAAATTTAGAGTTTAAGGAAACCTCAAAGTCAACTTCAAAGTTACTCAAATACTTCAAAGAAAAAAAGAATATTCCTTCAAAGCCAGTGAAGTATTTTGGAGACAGAGGGAAATCCTTTTGGATTCATGAAGTCACAAGCTTTAGAATCAGCAAAAATGCCTCAGAGCCAAGACAAATATTTCAGAGCCACTGGAGCACTTCATTGACTGAGGAACATAACTTCAAAGTGATTAAATTACTTTGGAGTTACAAGCTCTCAACCTTCAGAGTTAGATGAAGCACTTTGGAAGTCACAAGCTAATAACCTTTGGAGTTAGTAAAGCCCCTTTAAAGTACAAGTGTAATAACCTCAAAGTCAAGGTAAGGTCTTCAGAGTCAAGACAAGGTGTTTCAGAGAAAACATCGAGAGCCTTCAGATTTGATAGGACACTCTTCAGTAAATACAACTCATCAAAGTCAGAGGACAAGCACTTCGATACCAGGTAAAACTTTTTTGGACATAAAAAAGTGCTTCAAAATTTGGACTTAGTTACTTCAGAAACAAAGAGGAACTTCGGAGACAAAAGAAACACCTTAAAGTCAAGACAAATATTTTGGATTCGATAAGACTCTTTAGAGTCAGTTCCTTTGGAGTCACAGGTTAAACTCTTTGGAGTTAGTGAACTCCTTTGAAGTCAATTCCTACTATGCAAATGTGAGTCGCTATTGTTGCGCCACTTTGGAGCCTTCGAAACATCACTTCGGAACATGCAAAGAGATAGCGACGTGTGAGCTATGTGAGAAATTTTATACCACTTAAAGCTTGAAGGATCTGATGCTAAATCATAGACTCTGAAACCTCGATGAAAAGTAAAACGGTTATAAATTTGAACATTTCTTTTCATTAAATGATTCTCACCTACCACAATAAAGAAAGTCAGAGGTTTCAATATAAAAGAAGTTAAGTAAGAATGAAGAAATGAAGGAGATCATTCTAAGAAACAAAAGAGAGCTTTTACTAAGTCTTTAAGGCTTTTCTTCCATGATTTCAACTCCATTGCAACTCATTCAAAGAAGCATTCAAAGTCATCTATTCAACCACTTCTAGAGATTGAATCTTACCACTTTATTGTTACATTAACTATGTTTATTGCTTCTAAATTTTGTACAGAATCATCCTGCTAGAGGCTTAATACTTGTACATAATTACTTTTGCATATTTCTGCAAGTCAAGGACTTGCCTCTGTGTAGTGAAAGCAAGTAGGATACTTACTTAATATTTGTATAAGTTAGTTGGTGAACTTGCAAACCAATAAGTGTATTTGTTTGATTAGGAGGTTACTGATCAAAGAAAAGTGTTAGTGGAACCTAAGGTTAGCAGAAAAGGCTAACTTAGAGAAGTGGAGTAGGAACCCAAGTGAAGGGCCGAACCACAATAAAAATATCAGCCTAATTGCATTGTGTTATCAGTCTTTTCTTTATCTTTGCACCTTAATTATTATCTGGCCAAAAACTTTAAAGACTCAATTCACCCCCCTGTTTAGTCACCATCTGAATGGGACTAATAAAAACTACAAAAAGAAGAGAAAAAGGGGGCGCATGTGCATAGCTTACCATGCACCTCCAGAGCATCATGGATGGAAGAGCTTAAAATGCTCCACCAGCCACTCCTAACCCCCCATTTACATTTTCTAGCCCTCCCCATGTCCTAGCCTCTTGAGAAATTCAATTTTATAGCAGATTTTGATGGGATTCGAAAGGGAAATCATTGATGAAGAATTCTATGGCTATCTAGAATAGAGAAAACACCAAATTTTGTAGACTTGAGCCATGGAAAAAGAAGAAAAATTAGAGAAAGTGAACCTAGGTGGGTTTTGCTGCAATTGATGGTGGAAACTAATAGGTAAATGATTTCTTTCATGAACATATAACTTCTACTATGTTGATTTGCTGAATTATGGTTTAGAAAGCAGGATCTATAGAGAAGTAGGATGTTGTTGGGTTGAAAATTGGGGAAAATGAGATTTGAGCCATGACTTGTGCGTGTAGATTAAGAATTGGGAGGTTAATCATGGTAGAACATGGTCTTATGTAGTTTGGGAAGGAAATTATATCTTACTGGTAGCCAAAAATGAGAAAGTGGAAAGTTTCCTATGAGTTGTTTGATGGAATGACGCTTAGAAGAGCATAGTCTAATTAGACATTGTTAGTATACCTTTAATTGCCCCTTTATCAAAGTTAAGGCCTAGTAGTTGGATAAAACCTAGAAAGGGCTAATTGAGGAGCTGGTGGTGTTTTATAGAGTTTAACTGCATATAGATGTTAATGAGACGTGTATTTTGTATAGGATTTGGGGATCCTTGAATTAGATGTGGTATTTTGGAGTTCAATGCTCAAAGGAGTGCAAGTGTTCATGGAACGGTAAGCAAGTTTACTTTCTTTATGTAATTTTGTTGAATTTTCATCACTATGCTGTGACGCCATGCAATTTTGAGGTATAGGTAAATTTGTTCTTTTAGTTGAAAATGAATGAAGTGTGTATGTTTATTAAAAATAAGGAGAAATTAGTAAGAAAAATGATAAAAATATAACGAGTATGACTAATGATATGTGTATTATGGTCTATTGAATAGAATGATGTTGAAAAAGCTACAAAAGGTGGCAGAAAAGGGGACACATGTGCATGTGTTAGGTTGCATCACCAGAGCATTGTGGGGGTAGGAGCTTAAAATGCTCCACCAACCCTCCCAAGTCCCAGTTCTTTAAGAAAAAATCTAGATTTCAATGGATTTCAACGATTGAAACTAGGGAAATCGATGGCAGTGTAGTGCAATCACCCAAAGTAGTGGAAACGCTAGATTTGGCAAGTTGGAGCGTTGGAGATAGAAAGGAATTTGGGGAAATCACCTTATAATAAGTTTTTGGGGAAACTGATCAAGGGAAATTAGTAGGTAAGTGATTCTGTCATACATACTTAAGTTTTGCTATGTGAAATTTCTGAATTTGAGCTTTTGAGGCATGTTTTATATAGAAGTAGGTTTAGGTTGGGTTGGAAATTTGGGGAAATGGAAATTTAAGCATAAATTGAATGATGTGAATGTTAATCGAGGTAGATATCACATTAACACATGTTTATTTGTAATTTTGGAAAGAAACCCTAGATTGTTTGTAGTTAGAAATATGAAATATGAAACTTGAATATTAGGTGTTTGATGAATTTTGTTAAGAATGCTAGAGTATGAATAACTATTATTAATGAACCATAATGTCCCATTAATTGAGATTTAAACAGAGTAATTAAATAACTATAGAATGGACTGATTGAGGAAGTTAAATGCAGGTTGACGTTAATGATGTTTTGTTGAATTTAACTGAATAACAAGGCTAATGGAACACATATGACATGTATAGGAATTGTAAATCGTGGTATTGGACTTGAAATCATGAAAGATATGGTTAGAGAGGGCATGGCTTCTTGACATAAAGGTAAGCAGGTTTATTTACCAAAGTGCTCTCTATGTTTTCATTATACAATTATGCATTTCCGGCACTGAAATTGATTTTTGCCAAAGTTGGCAGTATTATGTTTTGTTATGGATGAAATTGTGATTTTACAGTATCATGTTCAAGCATAAAGCGTATAGGGTTATCAGATAATGAGTTTGATGTTGTTCAAATTATGATTGGGATGTTGTATATGCAAATACATGGGTGCAGTAACATGATATTTCTTACTTTGGTTGTTCATGCATGATATCGTATTGGGAATTATGAGTTTAAATCATCTATAAACACATGAGTGTCATGTTTTATTGATATATGAGAATTGATGGTGACTATTGATATGTAAATAAAGTGAAAATAAGCTTAAAAAGAAAGTGTTTAGCATGTCAATTAGTGGAATAAAGAAAGAAGTAAACAGGCCAGCCAAACAAGGAAAAGGAAGTAGAAATCCTGGTGGATAGCAAATTGGGCACTGCAGCACTGGCATAAAGAACGGATTGGCAATGTGGCCAAGGAATTGACACGGTGCCCAATTGTGGCGCCGTAGCACCGGAGTATTGTATGTGCAAATTTTTTTAATGCCTTTTACTGACATATTTGTTTGAGGGTTTTGATAAATCCTTTTTTAAAGGGTTGGGGTAATCCTTGGAGATAATTCTTGGGAATTTAAATAGAAAAATGAAATGGGAAAATGTTAGAATAATATGTGATTATTTTAGACCTTGTAAGTGATCTTGTTTTGGGATGGCATGTTTATAGATATGATATGCCTGATTGGTATGGTGGCTTGTATGGTTGGATATGATATGCCTAGTTGGTGTGACAACTTTTATAGCCAGATACTGATATGCCTGAATGGCGTAATGGCTTGTATAGCTAGATACTAATATTCATGGTTGGCATGATGGCTTGCATGGTAAGATATGGATCCACATAGATGGCAAGGAGGCCCGGACGGCTTGAATATTTTTGGGCTTGGTATAGATGCATGGATAGCCCGGTATTTCCTTACACCCGCATAGGGTGATGGCCTAGATGGCTGGTGAGGTCTAGATGACCTAATTTTTGAGATGTATCTAAGTACCTCACTAAATGTGGATGGAGAATAAATGTGGATGGAGAACTTGTGACCTCTATGGACCAATAAGGGCAAGGTGCCACGAGGGATAGTGGGATACTATCATGGGCCTAGCAAGCTTCATAGCCAGGGCTATAGGAAGGAATCAAGACATACCTAAGAGAGGGAAAAGGGTGTTGTTGGTTATGTTGACTACCTTCTAGAGTATAATTGGGAATGATGATAGATTGATGAAGGCTTCGTTTGGCTGTGCATCTAGGAATCTAAATGGGCTTTTGTGCATAGAAAGCACTTTTCTATTTTTCTAGAACCCTTTAGATAGACATTTAAAAGCACTTTGTACTACTACAAACACTGAACAACCGCTGAAAATTTTCTGCTTCTCCATGGGCTTCCTGCAGCCACACTTCTTAAAAAAGTGTTGTAAAGTTGAGAGCAGCCAAGCAAAGCCAAAGTCTGAGTATGAATGAACAAAAGTAATTTGAGAATAATGGTGTGTTGAGAATGAGTTAAAGATAAGCTAAATAGAAATCACAAGCATTATAATGAAGGTTCATTATTGCATTATTGTGAAACATTGTATGTTGTGGAATTGTATATATATGCATGTGACTAGCTTATGATTTTCATATTTTATTCTTTAATTACTCTTTAATTGTATACTACTTATTGAGTTGCTTGAACTCACCCTGTTTGACAAGCATGAAGACGGAGCCCAACGTGGGGTTGGGGCTCAGGATTGGGATAGGCTATGAGTCGTGTCCGTTGAGCATCCCACTATTAAAAACTTTCTTTTTGACATTTTGTAATGTGTATATAAATTATAAATTCTAAATGTGGGTGTGTGCTATGTATAAATGTATATAAATTAAGTTTGGCTAGCATGTCATGATATAGGATAGGCATGAAATATATTTGAATACCTCCATCATAATGCAATTATCGATTTTGGGTACCTGTGGGTATATGACGTTTAGTTTAAGATGATTTTGATATGCTTGATTATATAGGATGCTAGACTGTATAGGTTAGAGATGAGCAGTATAAGGGAGACTCTGTTCAAAGTTCCTTGCGATACTGCACTATAGTAATGCCTGAAAAGTGGGGCATTACATATAAATTATGGGCATTATATGTTGATTTTAGATAAACTACTGTATTATGCTTTAGGCATATTTAAACAATGTGAATTATGTGGCATTAAGGTGCAAATAAGGTGTAAATAAGGTGGTTAAACAAGGTAAACAAGGGAGCAAAGGAGAATGTGAGTAGAGAAGGCAAATTGAGTGTGACAAATGGGCAGCAAGTGGGAGTCATGACGCCTGAGTATGAAGGGCCAAGTAGTGTAGGAGCCATGGCTCCCAAATTGGATGCTACGACCCCCAAACAATATATTGCAAAAAATATTATTTTTTAATTATTTATTAAAATGATGATTTATTTTAGTTTTTGAAGAAGGGTCTTCCTTTGAAAATTTAGAACATTATTTGGTGCTTGTAAAGACATGAAAAATGGGGCATGAAGATGCTAGAATGGTATGTAATTGTGTTGGTCCCATTGAAGTATGATTATCCTGGAATGACATGGTTATGGATGTGATATGCCTGGTTAGCATTGTGGCCTGTATGGCCATATGTGATATGCCTAGTTGGCATGGTGGCATGTATGGACAGATGTTATATGCCTGGTTGTCATGGTGGCCTATATGGCTGGATGTGATACGCTTAGTTGGCGTGGTGGGCCGTATGGCCGTATATGGATATGCCTGGTTAGCATGGAGGCTTGGATGACTTAGTTTATGTGACTCATCAGATTACCTCATTAGGTATGGATGGAGAACCTATGATCCCTATGGAGCAAAGAGGGCAGGGTGCCATGGATGACAGTGAGAGACTATCAGGGGCCTAGTAGGCTTCATAGCCGGGGCTAAAGGGAGGGACCGGAACATACTAAAGAGGGAGATGGGTGCTATCTGTTCTGTTGACTACCTCCCAAAGATTGAGTAGGGATGATGCTAGTGGATTGATGAGGTATGGATATGAATAGATAAGAGTAAAATGAGATGAGAGGAATATGATGATAGTGGTGTGTTAAGAGTGAGCTAAGGACAAGCCATTTGAATTACAGGACTACATTGTAACTTAATTAGTAAACATTGATGCCTGTTACTAATGAATCATTGTTACACTTAAAGATTTGTAAATGCATGTGATATGATCTTGAATTTAATATTTTGTTGTTAATTACTATTTAATTGTATACCTGCTTATTGAGTTGTCCAGACTCACCTTATTTTAATTTTGGTTTTTAGTAGATAGGCCTAAAGATGAAGCCTAACGTGTGGTTGGAGCTCAGGAAAGAGATAGGCTGTGAATCATAATCATTATAAGTTTATAACTATGAAATGTTTCTTTTTGGCATTTTTGGGATGTATATATAAATTACAAATTTCTAAATTGTAAGCGAGTGTTCTATATAAATTTTTGTAAATGAAGCTTACTAGTATTTCATTATAATAGGATGTGTATGAAATCCTTCTGACTACATCCATTACAATGCGACTGTCGATTCTGGGTGAGCTGTGAGTGATTGATGTTTAGTTAATGTGATTTTAGTATGCATGGTTATATATATGATGATGTATTATACAAGTTGAATATGGCCAGTATAGGGGAGACTTTGTACAGAGTTCCTTGTGATAATGCCCTACAGTAGCACTCAAAAAGTAGTGCATTACAAAAATCCTACTCATTTGGATGTATAAGTAAAGATGGAAATCTATTTTCATCAAGGAAGAACCCATTTTTGCTACTGCATGTGGGAGGATTTGAAGATTTAAGTTGAAAATCTCATTTTTGTCGAGGAATCAACCTGAAATCAGTGGTAAGAGTCCTTATTTTGCAATTTCCTTCTGGGGTTAATGTTTTTGCAAAATGTGATCTATTTGGTGGATTTGGGGTGAATTAGTTGGGAATTTCATAGGGGAAATGAATATTATGATAATTATAGTGTTTTTGTGGTAATTGGAAGTGGAAAATTTGTGTTTATTACTGTCCATGAATTGGACAACAACATTCCTCAACATTGGATTGTGATTTGCATGAGAGGTGAAGATGGGCAGCAAAATTAATTGATTTAGGGCTTGATGAATGTGTTTATGATGATGATTATGTTAAATACAAATTATATGTTATGAGAAGTGTATGAAACTTATTACATATTGCTAAAAATGGATAGATTAATTCATGCATATGAGATGTTTGATAAAATGCTTGTATGAGAAATAAAATAGATCTAAATGATATGATTGAAGCCCCTGATTGGATATTAGTTAAGCACTAAAATAGAGTATAAATTGCCTTAAAAGAATGATTAAGGAATGGTTAAATCATGGGCAACAATAGGGGTTCATTAGAGTGGAAATTTGCACTTGAAATGCATTTAAAAAAGTACCCTATAAATGAACACCAATATGGGCAGATTGGGGCACCTAGGAATTGTGTTTATTTATCCTGAAATGGTGCATAAAATAGGGGTAGCAAACAACTGGTTTATGCACTAGAAATGTGACAAATCTTATGTGGAAATGATGCTTAAGAACCCTCCATATGGTAGCTTTTAAGAGCTACAAATTTGAATTTTGTTACCATTGAAAACTATGTTTATAATGATTAGAGCTACTTTTGTATAAGACTATCCACCTTAATTTAAGTTTATTGCTGGTTTTAAAGTTTGGAATGCATCAGTAGAACTATGGCATTGCCCAATACAAATGGGATTGTTTACCATTGGGAATTTTCACTTTAAGGAATTGTTTTGTGTTTACTAAATTTTCCAAATGTGGAAACGATTGAAGTGATGTTTGAAGATGATTATTTACCTTAAGTAAGGTGTTTTAAGTGAAGAAGTTTCTAAAGTAGTGTTTTGAGTAAACATCTCTAAAATTGGGCCATATGGAATCCCAACTTGAAATGAGAGATAATTTTCACTAAAATAAAGTAATGAGATAAAAATAAACCCTAATGAGGTGATTAATTGGGTTTCACCTATTGAATGAATTGAGTAGAATTTCCTATTTGAAACATGCATAAATTGAATTTTGGTATATGTTATATGTATAGGGCGATTTGAGCATTAATTGGAAGCTAATTTATGGAATTGAGGATTTGTGAAATTTGTTCCCCATTAAAGTAAGTAGGCTTCTTTTTGTTACACATGTGTGAATGTGTGGATTGATATGGATAGTGAGTATTGAGTTTGCATATGGGCACTGTGTTTTGAATGATGTTTATTATATTACATCATGATTTGGAATGATGAAACTATGTATTTCCATGTGTTTATTTTGGAAATTGGATTCAGCTTCAACTGGCTTGATTTGATATGACATTGCGCATGGCATTTCATTATGAGTCATGAATATGGTGAGATATGATAGTATCTTGATGATAGTATAATATTATTGTGATTTGATGACTTGTGACTCTTATGAGATACAGTTATGCTTGGGAGGAATGGTAGAGGACCCCGATGGGGTTGTGTAATTGTGATATGGATCTGATATGATATGCCAAGATGACATAGATATAATGTGATATACCTTGGTGGCATGGATTCGATATAACACCTGTGAGGTGTGGATATGATATGCCTTGGTGGCATGGATGCCTGGCTGACATGGATATGATATGACACACATGGGGTGTGGATATGCTTTGGTGTCATGGATATGATGTGACACCGGTGAGGTGTGGATATGTCTAGATGATATGGTACATAATATTTGAGTACTGATGATTTGTGATTTGTGAGTATGATACACTTGATCTCCTTATTAGACATGGTTGGTGAACCTATGATCCCTGTGGAGCAATGAGGGCGGGGTGCCATGGATGACATTGAGAGACTGTCGTGGTCCTGGCAAGCTTCATAGCCATGGGTATAGGGGGGGACCAGTACACATCGAAGAGGGGAGAGAGCTATCTTCTTATTCCTAGTGAGTGCTAATTGTGAGTATGTTGATGACGAGTATGTTTTAATGAGGATGACTTGATGGTTAGGTCGTATATGAGTCTTGATTATAAGGATGACTTACTGATGATAATGTATTTAGAGAATGTGTCTAATCTAGGTGAATGTTGGTCTAGTAATGAGAATATGTGCATTATGAGCATGGGGACATATTGCATTGTCATGAAACTTAGCATGTCATGAATTTACACATGTTATGGATTTAAGTATACTATTTCACTGAATTATTGATTATTATTTTCTATCTTGCCTACTTACTAAGTTTGCCTAGACTCACATTGTTTTATTCGTGGTTTTTAGTTGACAAGTCAGGCAATGGAGCCCAATCAAAGGTTGGTGCTCATGATTGGGATTAGACAGTGATCTTCATAATGCTTTGATGAATTTGGGGTTGGAATCCCTTGTAATAAACATGACTTTGTAATTTGATAAGATTTAAGTTATAATGTATATTAAGTTATGTATAAGGTAATTGTATTGGCATGTCATAGTGGTAGAATGTATGTGATGTGTGTAGATATATTTTTGTGCAGGTCTAGTTATGCCATTTGCCATTGCAATGCGGCTTACAATTTTGGGTAGTATGTGGGTGTGTATTATGCTTGTGTTAGTGATGTATAAATGATTGGAGATATGATGTTATGTGAGGAATGTTGTACAGGTGTGAAATCCTTATATTTTAGGGGAGACTCTCCTGGATTTCCAATCAAATCCAAGTTCAAGACATTAAGAAGCTTCCTCCAATTGTCAAAAACCAAATTGTCTTCCATTTCCTCTTCCATTTCCTACCATCTAAGTAGTCAAAAGTAGCATTTAGGAGTATAGGTGAAAGATTACATACTTAAACCATGATTTTCCCTAGTTAAATTCATATAAAATGGGGCATAACTGAGCTAGGGCATGGAGTTTCGGGTGTGGAGAAGAAGAACAAAATGGGTTTTTGAAAAATAGAACAGAATGCCTCCTTAAAAATTCAAATTTTTTGGTACTCCAGCATATCACCTGACTAATGCTACGATATCAAAAACCTGTGCTATGGCATCAACTCACTAACTGCTTGAAAAATTTTGGCTTTCTGAAGTGATGTCACAGCATCAAAATCTAGTGTCACGGCATTTTGTCTCAGTGCCACAACATCAAATTCTGATGCCGCAACATCCCCCTCTTGGCCCCCTTGAAAAATCACATTTTTGAAGTGATACTGCAGCATCAAAATATAGTGCCACAACATCAAAATCCCAATGTCACAGCATCCCATTCTGATGCTACAGCATCGACCTGCGGGTTGCCCAACCTGATATCCCGACACCTTTATAGTATTTTGAGTATATCTTTTACATACAACATCAAAATAACATAATTTCTGAGGAGTTAGAAATTTAACTTCAAGGGTTACAATTTTTATATTAACCATGTTTTCGAAATTAGCCCCCATATATGTCAAAATTTAAATAAACTGACCAAATTCTGTAATTTTGGTTCTTTTTACCTACATGAAGTAGTTTCGGTGCATTGATCATAATGTCCTTATCTAATATCTAAATCAGATGATTTCTAATGAGTTAAGAAGATAATTTCAAGATGTACTACTCTAATGTTGACCACATTTTGAAATTATTCCATTATCTATACTAACAATTGATCACAAATAACCCATTTTTCAAATTCAGCATTTTCTTAATATATTCTTGTGCTCTTTTGGTTTGTCTCCATTTCTCCTTTGTTTCACTCATATATTTAATCCCTCCTTAATCATAACATATGAATATAACAATATCACATTAAAATGCATAATAATATCTCAAATAACTAGATCAAATCACATTTTAATCAGCTTATTCACATGTATATCCAACTTCCACCACAATAGTCCCACACTTATACGTAAATAAGATCTTAATACTTTTCAAATTCCTAATTAGTTCACATTCATCATAAACCTTAGCAATATTATACAACACTTGCCATATTTTAACACCTCGGGCATTAGAAACTACCCTCCTTACAAAAAGTTTCTACCTCGAAACTTTAAACATCATTTAATTCTCATCATTTTTCCCAAATTTGCAAATATATTCACATATTGCGGATCCATATCTATAGGATACCCTACGCAAGTTGTGACTTTCTGATCATATGACTCAATCACACAATGAGTTTCTTTAACTAACAATCACATAAGCTATTCAAATATCAATACAATCACAACATATATCAATACTAATATCAATGCAATAATGTCAAGCAATGGCAATACTATTTCACAATCCAAAACTATCCAGTTTAATTTTATACTACCATCCTCATATGTCTCATCATCCATCCATCACTAAATTGGTCTCAAATATACAAATAGAACTACTATCATGTGACCAATACAAAACAATGTATACATACTCTCATTCACTTGCTATCGACCAATATCATGCTACGGAGGCTACAAATTAAGTGGACTCAGCCAAAGTGGTCTCAACCATAACCAAGTGGTCATAGCTATAATCCAAATGGACATAGCCACAACTAAATGACATTAACCATCAACAAAGTGGACTTAACCACTAACAAAAGGGACTTAACTATCTTACAACTTTAGTGTATTTTGGTCCATCCTTGCAATTCGACTACAAATGTTGCAGAATCCAGGATCACATGGTATTCCGACATCATTACAACCTAGACATCACAAGTTCTCCATCCTCACCTATGAAATAAGTAAAGGAGGCCCACATAATAGGATGATCAGGCCTCTTCGCCATCACTGGCAACATCACCAAACAAAGCCCTATCATAGGTAAGATCTCAAATATCTTAAGTAGTCATCCTGGCAGGCATCCAAATCTCAAATACATATCAATCTTGTTCCAAGCGGCATACAAATACAAGCATCAACCTTAGTTATGCAACCAAGTCTTAATCAAATTGACAAATATCCAAATCTCAACCAAATAACTAAATGCCCAACCTTAATCCAATAGCCAATTATCCAAACCTACCAACTAAATGGCCAAACTCTATTCAAATAGTCAAACCCAAACCAAGCTTTAACAATATCTACATCTCCATGCCATCCTGGGACTATACAAAACTCCAATTTTCCTACCACCGCACAAACCTAAATGTCTCATGTTCATATCATACAATTGCCCATTATATATACACCAAGTTTCATTCATCATATAAATTAATCAAAATGTCTAGCAATTCCCAAAACAAATATCCAAACTCAATTATATAAAAACTATATTTCAATCTATTTTCAAATACAAGCATACACTTGGATCTTAATCCATAAAAGATTTCCAATTCTAAGTATGCATATCTTGAGGAATATACAAATTCATCAATCACAATTCACATCATTTCATCGTACTATACCTTATTGCCATAACACTACAATTCGACAAATAGCTAGATGAATAGTTTTTAGAATGAATACCTGAAATATAGACTTTTGTCCTTCAAATTTATAATATTAACATATTACTTACAATAGTTCCCATGGAATCAAACAAATGGAATATTCACTATTCCTTATCTAATTCATTTAATTCAATCACTCACAAGCAAAGTTTTTCAATTATATATAAATATGTCATTCATCATAAACAAAATCCATGGAGTCCTCAAATTCAAATATACTATTCATTCCAAAGAAAACAAATATGTTGCTATGGCATGCCGGGATCAATTAAAATAATCAAGTAACCAACAAAGATCACACAACCACTTAAACCCAAGAAATCCAATGATTTCTATACAAATCAATTAAACAAACCTAAACTGAATTCAATTACCAACACTTATTCATGAAACTTTTCATTTTCATCATTTCAAATTCACATACTTTGTGAAGCAATAAACTTCAAATGTTCTAACAAGATGCATATCAGCATCACCACGCTTCACTTTGCTACTCTAATCATAACAAATTTCATATCAACAACTACGTACATAATCAAATCATCTTTATGTTATCACAACATTATCCTATTCATTTCACATCAAAATCATCTACGCCATACTATAACCATTCATTTGAATAGCCTTCATACCAAATAACATTTATACCAAAATTCAAAGTGCCTCTTTTCCCTAACTCACGCCTTCAGTATACTTTTAATGTTCTTCCAAATTTCCCATGAATTCATCACACTGTAAGGGCATATCATTTCCTATTTCTTCCAACAACTATTACCATAATGGTTCTGGGCTAATCACACAACTTAATGTATCACATAGATAAGTATTTGTGCTCCGATACCATTCTATCATGCCCCAAATTCTGAGGCGTGACGCTGCTCAATTGCCTTTGTTTTTAATATAACCTCCTCACTTTTAAGTGAGGGTTCTTGGATCCTATTTTATCACACCTCTACTTTTCATTATTTTCTCTTTCAAATTCCTGAATTTTAAGGAAACTTCTGCCAAAAGTTTGGCAGATTCTACCCTGAATTATATACATTTAAACCTAATATACAATCATCAAATACATTCTTAATTTCAATATTCACCATTTTCAATATAAAACATGATCCTGTACATTTTTCAATTATCAATAAAATTGAAATTTCAACAAGTATCAATCAAATCATAATTGACTCCACTAGCCCAACTTACCCATAGCCTAGAACCTGCTTCACTCTATGATGGCGATAAACATACTCTAATTCAATAACACATACATTTATCATTAGACATGCCATTCTCTTTCACATAACAAAATACATACCAAATTAAGTTACAATTAAGAATTAATACAATTCCAACATTCTATCAAATAAAATAAAAATCACAAACTCCATTAATATCTTCCATAGCTTCCTTGCTTGACCTGTCCACTAAAAATTTAAATAAGAAGGCATGAGTCCGAGCAACTTAGTAAGTAGGCTTGTTAAATTACATATAAATCAATAATCAATAATCACACACCTACATGTTCATATCATATTTAAAACATGTATAGTTTCTATTCCAATATAATGAGCATTCACATATATCCAATAAAATGCATAACACTTTTTACAATGGGATACTCATCATCCCCATTCATCCATATATTCATATGACATAATGATTTCATTCTTATTTACTAACACAAGATAATTTCTTTCCCAAATAGTTATCAAATATAAAACCATATTACACGATCATTTTATTCATATAAAGACATCAATGATGAAAACTACATCAATGATGAAAACATATCTCTTAATTCTAACATAAGTGTTCACAACAAATGGGAAATCTACTATCCCAGAACAAAACAAACAAGCCCAAATTTAAAAAAGTGGGCAATTCCCATGTAATCAACCAGAAAAGGGGCCTACTTACCTACTGACGAATCACCATATTCTCCTCAAGGTCCCTGACTTTTTAGCATTCTCAAATGATCCTGTACATAGCAATAATCCCATTCATTTACAAACATGATTCGAACTGATTCCTTTCAAATCAATGAATTAGATACTATGATTGATTTATTACTAAACCCATATATTTTCCAAATGTATAATTGTATACTCATTAATATACAATCGAAGGCCAACATATTCAACACCTAGGTAACCTTTACAACATGCCAATTAAACTTTTAGTACATCCCAATTCACTACCATTACAATGTCATATCCAAAATAATTTCTCATTGATGTTTTTCAACAATTATTTACTACTAAGTTTATGATTCCACATGCTTAAATCATCTCAAAAACATTATAATTAACTAATTATGCCTTTCCCTGTAGCAATTACTTCTAGATCATAGATTTCCCCAATTACCAACATACACAAAATTCTAACCGACATGAATCATCATATTTTATGTCTAATCAAGTTCAAAAATAGTTTAATTCATGCTTTAATCGTTGTCTCCCATCATTATTATACATAAACTGCAAAATTTCTCAAATTTTCCACTGTTCATGGCTAGTTTGAAACATTAGCTTAGCAAAATCATAATATCTGATGCCCAAATCATGCCAAGATCATTGCAAAACATATAGCAACTAATTCTCCCTACAAAATTTGTATCAATTCCATCATTTTCCCAAAAGTGCACTATTTGCAAAAACCCTTACAAAACTAAAACCCAAATTCAAATGGAAAAAAGCATCTTACCTTCAAATCCAAATGTGGCTTCAACCCACAAACTCGAATCCAAGTTCAAGACACCAAGAAGCTTCCTTCAATTATAAAAAATTGGACTGTCTTCCATTTCTCAACGTCCAAACAGTCAAAAGTTGGGTTTAGGAGCATAGGTGAAAGATTACATGTTTAAACCATGATTTTTACAAAATGGGGCATAATTGAGCTAGGGCTTAGAGTTTAGAGCGTGGGGAAGAAGAACAAAATAGGGTTTTGAAAAACAGAACGGAAACCCCCTTTAAAAAGTTAAATTTTTTGGTACTCCTGCACATCACTGGACTGATGTCACGACATCAACTCACTAATTGCTTGAAAAATTTGGCTTTTTGAAGTGATGCCGTGGCATCCCCCTTGCTGGATGCCTTGAAAAATCATATTTCTAAAGTGATGCTACGACATCACAATATAATGTCACGGCATCAAAATCCCAATATCGTGGCATCAAATTCTGATGCCATGAAATCCATTTGCTGGATGCCCAACCTGACAACCAGACACCATTATAGTATTTTGAGCATATCTTTTACTTACAAGATCCAAATAATATATTTTTTGAAGAATTAGAAACCTACAATTTTCATGTTAACTAAGTTTTCTAAATCATCCCCCATATATGTTAAAATTTGAATAAAATGACCAAATTTGGTAATTTTGGTGCTTTTTATCTATATGGAGCAGTTTTGGTGCATTAATCATAACTTCCTTATTCAATACCCAAATTAGATGATTTTTGATGAGTTAGAAAGATAAGTTTAAGATATACTACTCTTATGTTGACCACATTTTCAAATTATTCCATTATCTATGTCAACAATTGATCACAAATGACCCCTTTTTCAAATTCATCATTTTCTTAATATACTCTTGTGCTCCTTTGGTTTTTCTCCATTTCTCCTTTTTTCCTCATATATTTAATCCTGCCTTAATCATAACATATGAACATAACAATATCACATTAAAATGCATAATAATATCCTCAAATAACTAGATCAACTCACATTTTAATCAGCCATTCACATGTATATCCAACTTCCACGACAATAGTCCCACACTTGTATGTAAATAATAGCTTAAAACTTTTCAAAATTCCCAATTAGTTCACATTCATCATAACCTTAGCAATATTTCACAACGCTTTTCATATTTCAACACCTCGAGCATTACAACCCTGCCTTTTACAACCTTCTTATTTTCATAGTTTCTCAAGAAGTGAAGATAGGCAGACTCATTGTTGTTAAAGATAACCTTAATGACCTCATTGTTGAATCTAC
This sequence comes from Pouteria campechiana, assembly GCA_036873735.1. Taxonomy (NCBI): domain Eukaryota; kingdom Viridiplantae; phylum Streptophyta; class Magnoliopsida; order Ericales; family Sapotaceae; genus Pouteria; species Pouteria campechiana. The sequence continues at coordinate 20,813 of JAYJMB010016989.1, forward strand.
CTCTCTTGGATAGGCTTATATCTTCAGATTCCTCTCTTCTTGTTCTTTTGCTTTCAAAAACTATTGAAGCCAATGCTATGGTTTTGTTAGCCCCTTCGACCTTGCCATTTGTAGCAGTCTTGTTTGTGGATTAAAGGATTGTTGGCTTAGGGTTTCATGGAAATGGGTTTTAGACTATTTTTGGAGGAGAGGAAATGGAGTTTAGATGTAAAATAGTGAAGTAATTGATGTTCAAATGAGTGTAGAGAGTTTAAAATGGGCATGGATTTGAATTGTTGGCTCTAAAATAGGGTATTAGATGTTAGGGCAAATGTTTCAAATCATTTGAAATGAGGGTTTTGGAGTGCTCATGTTATTCCTAGGGTTTTAAGGTTTCAGAGGTGCGAGATGGTTTTAGAGGCTCTGAAGTTAACTTTAGAGGTGCTGAAGACATTTCAAACAACACTAAAGGCTCTAGAGTTTCTAAAACAGAATGATGCTCGAGCTTCAGAGGCTCTAAAGTGAAGTTTTAGAGCATTTGAAAATGCAATGGATTTCGAAAAAATCACTGTAAGTGTGGAATTTGACATGCTATGACCTATGAAACTCCTTTGAGAGTTTCCAAAACAATGCCTAAAATGATCTAAATATGAAATTAAGCCATAATGATAATTATAGAAGATCTAACTAGGATTGAAATTTTTATTCGAGGCCTCAAACTATGAAGTTTCCCAAACAATCTTGACTTATGCCTTGGGACTATAATGATATTAAGTATTAACTTCATTCTATTCAGCACAATTTTTAGAATCTAATGTAATTGATATGCATTTAGATAAAGAGAAAAGCATTAGAAACATGTAACAAAAAGCATTACATAGTGATCATATGATAAATAAATTATTCATAAGGATCTAATACACCTAACTCCTATCTAATCTTATAGAATCTATCATCTAGGAGTGGCTTAGTGAAAATATCTACTAACTAATCTGTAGTTGGTGCATATTCTAAGAAGATTTATGGTTTTGCACATGATCCCTAATATATTGGTACGTAACCTCTATATGCTTAGTTCTAGAATGCAAAACTAGATTTTTTGTCAGATTTATAGCTCTGGTATTATCACATCTAATGGGTGTATCAATATAGCTTAGACCAAAATCACCCAATTGCTATTTCATCCAGAGGATTTTGGTATAATAACTATTTGCAGCAACATACTTAGTTTCAGCAGTTGACAATGCAACAAATGTCTATATATTAGAGAACCATGATAATGCTGGATCCCGTAAGATGTCTTAACCTAAAAGGAGAGGGGTGAACTGGGTTTATGAAAATTAATTCCATAACCCCTGTAAGATTACTTTCCCTCTTTTCATGTTTGTGTGTTGTGTAATGTAAACTAAGAAATAAAATATTAAAGTGCAAGATAACAAATAAACAAGCACACACAAACAATATAAAATTTTATAGTGGTTTGGGCAACCGTCCCAACATCCACTCTTCCAAGAGCACACTCTTCTTGTGCCTTGAGTTCCACTATATCCCATATAATGAAAATACAACAGTGATCTCAGCATTCTTCTAGTTTCATGAGCTCATCAGGAAACTCACTGGCTTCAAAGATCATCAGCAAACTTATTGCTTTTCTTATGCTCACCAACAACTTGTACAGTATGATTTTACCAAGCTCACCATAAACTCATTGGTTTCGAAGCTCACCAATAAACTTGATGATTTTCCACAGATCACCACCAACTCTCTGGTTTTCAAATCAATTAGAAAACTTATACACTTTTATAAAATGTTATAATGAAGCATAGGGAAAGATGTGATCTTTTATAGCTCTAGCAATATAGAAAGATCTTCACATAATATAAAGATAATGGTCATAAAGATTTATAGATTAAAGCTCATAAAAGATAGATGACAGTTTAAGCTCTTGGCTATAGGTGGAGGATTTGCATAAGGTTAAGCTCATTTGAAGAGTATTCCTTCACCACCTTGAAACATCCCAGCTCTTCTCCTTAAATAGCTTCTTCAAACTCTTATCGTTGGAGAACATGGGTTCCGATGGATGCAAAAATGGGAGCAACAATGGATGTCGAAGACCAATATAATTTCTAACATTGGAGTGCATGCATTTTGATTTGTCTTAAGTTGCTGCAATAGCATTCTTTTACAGAGAGGAAGATGAGTTGTTCTTAGATGAATTCGTCTTCATTTCATGTTTGCTAGTCGATGCTTTGTCTTTGACATTCGTTTGGAGTTAGTAAGAGACAATCTTGATGGCGAAGACAAATTTAGACTGAGCTCATTATACCACTTTCACTTCATCTTTTACTTTTTTTGTAATAAGTTATGGACAAATTTTGATGCAATTGATGTAGTTAAATTCCTTGTTCTGCATTTATCCAAGAAACTACTTTTGATTCATCTTTTAATCATGGACAAATTAAGTACTTTACTTCATCTGTTTGTTCAAATAAATTAGGATGAACTTGATCTCTAAGACAAAGTTCCTTCATGTTTATAGATTTGTCCAGGCTCTTGGTTGCTAATACGAAGTATCTTTATGTTGTAAGCATTTGTTTGGACAAGATGGAGTTCCTCCCCATTAAGCACATTTATCCGAGCAGTTGGTGGAGTTTGTCTTCACTGTCTGGCTTCCCATCCTTGGATAAATTCTTCTTTTAGCTATTTGTCGTTTTATTTGGACAAAGTAAAATGGACTTCTTCTATGTTCTACATTTGTTCAAGCAAAGAAGTCTTAAGATAAAATTCTTCTCTGTTAAGTACATTTGTTCAAGTAACTTCTTCTTTGTCTTTCTTCATTTGTCTGAGCTCTTGAGGAGATTGCTTCTGCTTGCTTTGTCTCAGACTAACTTTGTCTAGTTAATAGTGATAGTCTAAATTTCTCAGATGAAGTTTTATGCTCCTTGACCATGGTTTCATCTTTGTATTTGCTTTGCATTTATCAATGGAAGTTTTCTCTTTGGATTTTTTGCAAACAAAGCAAGCTCCTTTGAGCTCATCTTTGAAGCCTCTATTTTCTTCTTCTTCTTCTTCTTCCGTGATCTTCATATTTTCAGTAATTTAATCCCTTTGAATGGAGTAGATGATTGATGTAGCTGATTGCAGTTTTGTATTTAGAAATTTTCTACACTTGCTACATTGTTAGCTTTCAAATATATCATTTTATCAAAACACATTTATCCTCATATAGTTTGTACATGTTGTGGAACAAGGATAAGATACATTTTCATTCAAGCACATAATATGATCTCACAATAAAGCGTAGTGCGAATATGCAGATTAACAGATTTATCATGAAGATCATATGATCCAATATATTAAAAATTGATAATTAAGTACATCATTAATGTATAAGTTAAACATTCAAATGTTCTAAGCATATTTGTCCATAGTTCAAGCACATATATCATTAGCATAAGTTTCATCTTAATTATAAGTTTTGTTATTACCAAAATCATGTATAAACCCTAACAATACATGATGATCCTAACAGATATGATCATGCTTCCTTGAAACTGATAAGCTCCTAAGGTACTCCTCCTATCTACCTTATATCCTACAAAATCTACATCTAAGTACCCTATTAACTTAAAATTTCAACCCTTTGGATACCACAAACTGAGGTTTGATATGTCTAAAGGGAATCTAAAGATTTTTTTTTATAGCAATGAGATGTGATTCTCTAAGATCTGACTAGTATCCATCACACTTACAGACACTAAACATGATATTTAGTTTACTAGTAGTCAAATACAATACAAATCCTATCATGCTCCTATATAACTTTTGACAAATGGATTTATCTTTCTTATCTTTGTCCATCTTAATAAATGTGCGCATTGGAGTTCCATATCGCTTTCCATCTTCTAGATTGAGCTTCTTTAGTAGTTCTTCTGTATACTTGGCTTGGTGGATGATGATCCCTTCCTTCATTTGCTTGACTTGCATTTTTAGAAAGAAGTTTAGCTCTTCCATCGAGCTCCACAATCTGCAACCTGAAAACCGCACCTCTCTCCATTTGTACTAGTGGAGCCACTTTCTGTTAGCCAAAATATGATCTTTTACACCTTGTTTTCATCTTTGTTTCTTGTAGTTCCCTTAACCTCTTCTCTCCATATTTAGCTCTTCTTTTCTCCACTTTCTAATGTCCTACAAACACACAAAAACCAACATAAATTTCACATAGAATTCTCAAGAACTACTAAATAATAAGCTCAGACAATATTCAATATAAGTTAATAGAATTCATGTATCAAATACCCCCAAACTTATCAATTTGTTACTTCTCGAGCAAAGATAAATAAAAAGGAATAAATTTTCAAAATACTAGCAAAATAGACTATAATCAATTTCAACTCCTAGAGACCTCAACAGATGTAACATGACTCAAAAGAAAATATTCAAATGTTATACATGTTTAGAATTTCAAATTGAACATTATCTTGCCCACTCTTGATTCCTTGTGAATGTGCAAAGAGTTATAGTCGTTCCTATCCCAATAACTTCATACTCAAATGAAATTATGCAACTAAGTAGAACATGTTCAAATTGAAACCCCATATGCTCATTTCTTTCATCATTCTCCATTCATCTGAGTCAACTTGTCATCAAGAATCAATAGGTCTTGTTGCGCTTATAATAGGGCCTTATGTTTAGCTAACAAAGAATAGGAATAAGGATCCACAAAGTAAGAGACTATAAATGACTTCACATGATTATTCATTCTCTTTATTCTCATAATTTCTCTCCTTTTTCTTTTTCTGGGTTGTATTATTACCACACCCCCGAACTTATTTTCTATTGAGTTCATAAAGATGTGATTCCCCCAATTGAAGGTTGAGTTCTTATTCATACCTTTTCATTTATCCTTTTTCCTCTTTTGGCATTCTTCCTTTTTATATCCCTACACCTATCTTCATTTGCTTCACTCATACCTCTCTAACAACCATGTGTATAGAGTATGTCTCTTAATAGGTTAAGTATGATTTTTTAGGCTTAAAGGGTTTGGCTAATGAGGCTAAAGAAAGAAAAGTTGAATGGTGGTTTTTAACATCATGCATTTTCCATTCCTTCATTAAGGTTCAATGGGACACTAGTGACATGAATGTACTAGGTTAGCTTGAAAGATTCACAATGATCAAAGAAGCCTAAATCATTTTCTCAGTGATGTGTCACATAATTTTCACCTCAAATGATAATTGACACAAGTTCTAGAGTTAAAAATATAATCATGCATACTTAATCACATAATCTCTTTCCAAGTACTCAATTTATTGAAACAAAAATGGCTATGTGATTAAGTGTCTAAGGAATCTTAAGTGAACTAAGACAAGTTTTTAAATCAAGCATACAGACTATGTTAACTGTACGCCCCGTACCCTTATCCTATGCATTTTCCTGTAGATTGTTCTATAATGGGGCCTATGCGGGACGCTACCCTTCCCCTATACTTAAGGAAAATCTTCCCATTACCCCACAATTTTCCCATTTTTAAGGAAAATATCCTAACATAAATCTAGCAGAGTCTACCATGAAATATAAAAAATTATACCGGTGCATGCATCCAATATATAAAACTATAAATTCAATAAATAAAAAAATTATTAACATAAACCATAAAACATGCCCGTCCATACCCATTACTGCCCCAAATCGATATTCTATCATGATGACAATGCACTCACTCAATCAACATAAATCCATCTACATATGCATTTTTATGACATGCCAATACATTTCAATATATATTCTGATTCTTTCAAATACAATTATAAAAAAATGTTATAAAACCCCATTTCAATTTATCATACCATAAAGAAAATATCTTCACTTTTTGCTTACCAGCCCCAACTCATTGTTGGGATTCTTTACCTGTCGTGTTAGCTAAGACATTAAATAGGAAGGCGTGAGTCTGCACAACTCTTTAACTAGACAAATAAGAAACAATAATCCATAACCAATAACAAAGCATGTTCCATCAGAAAATATATAATCGTGCTTAATATTCCACTATACAACCACACCATAACCATCATTACATTTGAGTCAAGAACATAGTGTGTTCACATCCAAAACATGTATAATCATGCCCAACACTTTGCATTCTATTTAACACCTCCTCAATATAACACATATATAACATTCTTCACAATTGTATAATATGCAACATTCATTCGTAAACAAAATTAAGGGATACTCACTATCCCCTATCAAATCAGGCATTCACATGAAGCTTTATTTACATAATATGGGATACCCAACAATCACATAGTCATACATAAACAAACTGCCAAGTAATTCAAATCAAGGGATACTTACTATTCAGAAAACATTAACTTTAACCAACTATGGGATACCCACTATCCCCAACCAAAACACACAAGCCCGGATATAATCAATAGGATACCCAATGATACAGTCAATCAAGAAAGGGGCTAACTTACCTCATGATCTATCAAGTGTCATAACTCCTTAGGTCTCGCAATTTGCTTTCTATTATCCTCAAATGGTCCTGCACATATAATGCTATGATCAGTCCATTAATAAGTCTATACACCTTGCAAGTGCATAGCTGCACTTTAGCAGTAATCATTAGGCCATTTAACTTATATTTCTCTTTAATCACTTTATAATCATATATCAATATATCATGTTAATACTTCTTTCCTAGCTGACCTTAGGCTATAATTTGGCTAATTACATCACTTTCCTTGTGGAAGTATTTCATTAAATAAGTGATAAGCACTAGTTAAATTATGCTTTCTTCACAAGGTGTCTCAAGGAATCTTTCTTTCTTATAACATTTATCTTGTATATAACATGATATACACTTAAAAAATTTTAAAATAATTCCATTAAGCTCTTAAATGAATCAATACATGGCTCACGTAGCCCACATAGAAAAACCCTTGTCAACCCCAATTAGTTCATAATCCAAAAATTTGATTTATCATTTCTAAATCACCCTATACAAGTTCTAAAACATTATAATTCATGAATTATACATTTCCCCCATGGTATTCATACCTAATTATGAAATTCCCTAATTTTCACTGTTCACAGCTCACATGAAAACCTAATTAACAAAAAATCATCAGTTAGTAGAAATGACTTACCATGGAATCTAGGTGTGTCTTCCCCCTATGAACGAGAATCCAAGTTCAAAGCTCCCATTGGCTCTCTCCACTTGCTAGAAATTGGATCTTTTTCAATTTCCCACTGTCCAAATTCCTAAAACCCAGGCTTAGAGGCATACTTAAGTGATTCTCCACCTAAAAAAGGAATTTTCCAAGCTAAAAAGGCATGAATTTGGGCTAAATAGGGCTAGAGCATGGAGTTTGGGGCTTAGTGTCAGTGTTACTATATATGATTTTGATGATGATAAAACTTGTAAGATATATGTATGCTTAAATTTCTAACAATCATATGCATAATTATGATTGAATATGAATACATAATCATGAATGTTTAATTATGCAAGCATACATCTTTTACTTTATGGTGTGCTTAACATCATTGATCATTCATTAATGTATTAATTTGTTGAATTATACTAAGAACCTTATTCACTTAACCTTTCACATTATGTACTTGGTAGAGATGTATATTATCCTTATAATACAACACATTAAAATCACGTGGGTAAAACACATTCCGATAATAAATCTGAAAGCTAACAACATAGCAAGTGGAGAAAACTTCTAAGTGCAGGATTATAATTATTTGCAACTAATTGCCATACCTATCTGTTACATTCCAAAGGGATCAAACTATTGAAGAACATGGAAGAAGAAGAAGAAGAAAATAGAAGCTTTGAAGACAAGCAACAAAAGAAGTTGCATTTTCTGATAGAAAACTTCCATGGACAAATGCAATGGAAGAAAACAAGGCTTCAAAGATGTGCTACAATGAGCTTGCCTTGTTTGTTAACCTTAAAGAGAAACTTCTATAGACATATGCAAGATAGAAGCAAATAAAGATGAAGTCATGGTCAGAGAGCATAAAATTGTTTGAGAAATTTGAACTACCTACACCAACCAGACCAAATTTGTTTTGAGACAAAGAAAGAAGAAGTAATTCCATCAAGCACTCAGACAAATAAAGAAAGAAGGAACAACTGCCTAGATAATCATTCATAAAGCAAAGAAAACTTTGTCTGACCAATAAAGTTAGAAGAAAGGATTCATCTGAGGATAAAAAGGCAAGATGAATAGATAAAGGAGTGCAACTTTGGCTGGGCCAAGACAGACAAATCAAAATTGATAAAAGCAAGAAGTTACTGTAATGAACTCCATCCACTGCTCAAAGAATGCAAAATAAATAAGGAACTCAACTTTGTCTGTGGATCAAATTCATCTGTTACTTACTATAGACAAACTAACAGAGTGGAAGATGAAATAGAAGCTGCATATTGAGGATAGACGAGGTTGCATAGACAAAGTAGTCATTTGGACAAATGAACTTCAACAGACAAACGCACATTTGTCTAAAACTTACTAAATACAAACCTATAAAAGAATTGCAAATTAATTCAATCAAGATAGAGTAAATCAGAGTTTGTCTATCACTTACATCAGATGAATACTATACTTCGTTTGTTCGAATAAGACAAAGTAGAATTTGTTTTCACCTTTAATAGATAAATGTGGAACAAAAGAAAAACATTACACTTCATTTTTTTGTTAGAGCTTGTCTATTGACCAGTTCAACTTCATCTGTGCCACCGAAAGTTTGTATATTATTTACAATAGATAAAGCATAATTATGTAGGATTGACTGACAGACAAATCTCTTAGAGGAATTCCTGCAAAGAAAGCAGAGTTTTTCTATCAATTAGTTCAACTTTGTCTGTGTCACCTAGAGTTCGTCTATTATTTACAATAGACAAATCACTCTTACAAAGCATTGAATGATAAAAAAAACTAATGGGAAAATTCACATAACTTATGACAGACAAATGTAGATAGAGAGAGCCTATGACTTGTTAAAGGGAAATCAATTTATGTGACTTGCATCTAAATGGCATCTGCATCCGTGCTTTCATTATGAAGACTCATCTCAATGACCATTTTCGGCAACAAGCCACACTGCAAGTTTTCAAGCTATGTCAAGTCAAGATGAGAAAATATATTTTAGCAACCAATTATCTTCCTCTCTATAAAAAAATAGCGATGCAGCAACTCAAGACAAATTAGAAAGACATGAACTTCAATGACAGAAATCTCAATGGTCTTGTTCATTCATTGTTGCTCTTGATTCTGCATTCAACAGAACCCATATTCTCTAATAGTCAAAAATATGAAGAAGCTATTTAAGGAGAAAAGGTGGAATGATTCAAGGTAGTGAAAGAATACTTTTTAAATGAGCTAAATCTTATGCAAATCCTTCTACCCATGGCCACGAGCTTAACCTTCAATTATCTTTAATGAGCTTTAACCCTCAGATCATTATGGACATTATTTTTACATTATGGGAAGATCTTTGTATTATATAGAGCTGTAAAGAGATCATATCCTCCCCTTTACTTGAGTGAAATACTATATAAAAGTGTATAAGGTTTCTAGTAAACTTAAAACCAGAGAGTTGTTGGTGAATTCTAGAAAACTAACAAGTTTGCTAGTGATCTTTGAAAATAGTGAGTTTCCTGGTGAGTTAGTGAAAACCAAAAGAGTGCTGGGAGTACTATGTTTATGCCCCTTAGATCTGGAATATAGAAGAGTGTTGGGAACACTGTTTACGCCACCTAGAGCTGGAATCTAGAAAAGTGCTAGGAGCACTATTATATTTCCATTATATGGGATATAGTAGAACCCAAGGCACAATGAGTGTGTGCTCTTAGAAGAATGGATGCAGGGATGGAGTTTTTAAAACACTATAAAAATCATGTTATTTGTGTATGTGTTTGCTTACTTGTTTCATCATTCATGCACTTTATTATTTTTACTATTTATCTTACAATGGACCACACATAATCATGAAAAGAGGAAAATATTTCAATAGAGGTTAAGCAATGAATTTTTACATACCCAATTCACCCTTCCCCCCTTGGGTTAAGCCATACTATGATATTCTACACATAGGAGAAGAAACAAAACAAGACGGAGCCTTAAAAAGTCAGATTTTTCTGATATTCTAGCGCCCCACAGAAGCTATGCTGCGACACAGACTTGTTGGATGCCCAAAAAAAGGCCTTTCTAAATCTATGTCGTAGCATGAAATTTTTGTGTTATGGCATGTAATTTCTGTGCCACGACACCAACTTGGTTGACTTTCAATTTTCTTCCTCTTCTGAAGCTTTGCTGTGATACGCATTTCTTATGCCACAGCACCAACCTACTGAACTTCCAAATTTCTTCCTCTTTTGATGCTGTGTTGCGACACACATTTCTTATGCCGCAGCATTAACCTATTGCCCTACACTTTCATCCTTTTTACATAATTTTTTTCCCTAGCTTTCATCATTATATAAATGCCATGATTTTCTCATTACTTATAACATAGAATGCACTCTAAATTTGCTCCAATTTGCTAGGAATCAAATCATATAATTATTTGCATATGCTTGTACTTGGCCAAATTCCATTTAACTTATATATAATTTGCATAATAACATTATACACTTTGCATAATAACATTTAACCTAAGTGTAGTGTACTTCATATGTCTCAAATCTCCTCTCAATTAATGAGAAATAATGTCATATAATTCACCTTATACAAGTTAATTTCTAATGAAATCATATACATTGATCCACAAATGATAATTTAAGCAAAATTTTTAAATATTATCCACTTTTTAACACCCCAGGTGTTACAAACCTTCCTCCTTACAAAAAGTTTCATCCTTTAAACTTTCACTATCGAGTGATTTTGGTTACTATCTCAAATTTGCAAGCTAATCATAACTTACAGATTCGTATCCATATGATACTCCGCGCAAGTTGTAACTTTCTGATCATAAAACCTGATCATTCACAAACTATTTACGTTAACTAATAGTAACACATACTCAATGCCTTATCTAAGGGGCATGCTCATACAATCAAGTCACCTTTATCACTAAATGTCACATTAACTCAAAAAAGACTTTCAATTAGCAATGAGTGCAATCAAATTTACAAATCAATCATATGAAAACATATTAATTGTTACTAATCCTTCAAAAATTACTAACAATACTAATTCATTCACTCAATTTCATAGAAATTTACCAAAATAACACACAATTCCACATTTTCAATTTATCTCCTCAAATCTTGGAACATACCATAATATAATCATTGAGAAAAAAATCATAATATAATCCCAATTGGATCTAAACACCTTATTTATTCAATCAATGAACACAAAAATCAATTTAATACAATATTGTCTCATTACAATCATGATGACATTAAGCTTTTCCTCATAAGGATCAAACTAACTTTACCCACCAATACTCATATCATTCACATAGCAATAGTAGCTACAATCTCAATAACCTTACTCACCAATGCTCATATTTATCAAATTTACATGCTACCTTATTACAAGGCATTCCATAATCACACATGACACTAGTAGCCATGGTCTCAAGATACAGTCTCAATCATCGATAGAATATAGTAATAAGACAATTCTCACATTTACAAATGGAACTACTATCATGAGATCAACACAAATAGTAACAAGTATTTCTAACAAAGAGTCTACTAAAATACTATCTACGTCCAATCGACTCTTATCATCTCTTTCTCAACATATCAGTATTCATACTTCCAAACCATTACTATGCTCAGGAGGCTATAAATCAAGTGGACTCAACCACAAATAAATGGACTCAACCATCAACAAAGTGGACTCAACTGCAACCAAGTGGACTTAGCTTTCCTACAACTTTGGTGTGATCCGGTCTCTCCCTACAACCTCAACTACAAATGCTACAAGATCCATGACAACATTATCAATGCCATCTATGGTATTTAGCTATCACTACAACCTAGGAATTGCAAGTTTTCCATCCACACCTACTAAGTAACCAAAGGAGTCTCACACAATAGGCTAATTAGTCCTCTTTGTCATCACAGGCGACATCATTGAACAAAGCTTGTTTAGGGGTGAGATCCCAAATAACTAAGTAAGCCAACTCGGCAAGCACCCAAAATCAAATTTACACAAATGATATTCTAGTAGGCATTCAAACCTCAAATACATATTGATCTTATTTCAAGAGGCAACCAAATCCAAGCATGTAGCTCAGCCATGCATCCAAGCTTCAATCAAATAACCAAATATCCAAACCTCAATCAAATAACCAAATGTCCAAAACTCAATCAAATAGTCAAAACCAAACATATACATCAATTATATACCTTAATCAAATCAATTCAATAAGTTCCCAAAATAGGCATCCATTTGACTCAATTACATAACAATTGTGTTTCAACCAGCATCCAAACCCAAGCATGCAGTTGATCCTTAGTCCATGAAATATCTCCAATCCAAGCATGCAGTTGATCCTTAGTCCATGAAATATCTCCAATGCAAGCATGCATCAAATTTTCAATCAACTTGCTAAGCTCAAATTCATATCAAATTAACTTATTACACCCAAATACATACATTTGTCAAGTATTCATCTCACTCTATGTCATTTACTATTTATTATGCTATAACATTTCTTGTGTCTACTCAAAGCAATTCTAACATCAATCAACATACAGAAACATACCAATTCATCATTCTCAAACACAATACACATAACAATTTATTATAAATCATAGCATGTATGGCCATTCATTCAATCACAATGTTTATAAACAAGCAAAGCTTGACAAGCCATTTAACAATACATGGGCCTGTCATCATTTTCAATTATGATGCACATACAATCAAAATTACTCACAAGCAAAGTTATTCAAGAATACATAGGCATACTATTGTTCATACTAATTAATCATAATAAAAAATTCATCAAGGAGCCCTCAAAGTTCCTGACATATATTTCATTACAGAACTTTTTCATATTTGAGCTAAAAATACATATTTCAACAAAATAATATGTTGAGGTCGTTTACCCAAATACACAGCTGTCACTTATGCTATAGCATGCCATATCCAATCAAAGTCATTAAATAACCAACAAAGTTAACATAATCATTTTGACTACAAGAATCTAATGATTCTGTTACAAATCAATTAAGCAAACAAGACTGTCAAACAATATTGAATTTAGTTTTCATAATTATTCATGAAACTTAACAGTTTCAGCACTTCGAATTCAATTTCATTGTGAACATAACATTTATATTTTCCATTATAGTGTACATATAAGAATCACCATGCTTCCCTGTGCAACTCTAAATATAGCAAGTGTACACCACCCTTAAACCACAATTATGCCATTACAACACTATCATGTTCATTTCATATTATATTAGCCTATCCAAATTAGTTCACATAAATTATTTATACAAGCTACACATAATCATTTCACTTCACAATGATCATTTACGTCCTTTATTTCCTTCCTCACGCCTTCCTATTACCCATAACTCATATTAGGCATGTCATTTCCAATCTCTGCTTGCCATCACGATCCTAGGCTTACCCCACACCCCCACCTTTTACATTTTGGCTATCTTGTAGATTGTTCTCTAATGGGGCCTATGTGGGATGCCACCCTTCCCCTATTATTAAGGGAAATCTTCCCATTACCCCACAATTTCCCCACTTTTAAGGAAAATTTCCTAACGTAAATGGAGTCTACCTTAAAATATTAAGTATTATACCTATGCATGCATCCAATATATAAAACTATAAATTCAATAAATAAAAAAATTTGTTAACATAAACCATAAAACATGCCCATCCATACCCATTGCTACCCCAAATCGATATTATATCATGATGGTAATGCATTCACTGAATCAACATAAATCCATCTACATATGCATTTTTTTGTTGTGCCAATACATTTCAGTATATATTCTGTTTCTTTCAAATACAATCATACAAAATGTTATACAACCCCATTCCAATTTATCATACCATAAAGAAAATATCTTCACTTCTTACTCACCAGCCCCAACTCACAGTTAGGATTCTTTACATGTCTTCTTAGCTAAGATATTAAATAAGAAGGTGTGAGTCTGGGCAACTCATTAAGTAGGCAAATAAGAAATAATAATCCATAACCAATAACATAACATGTTCCATCAAAAAATATAAATCGTGCTCACTTTTCCAATATACAACCATACCATAATGATCATTACATTTGAGTCAGGAACATAGTGTCTTCACTTCCAAAACATGTATAATCATGCCTAACACTTTCCATTCTATTTAAAACCTCCTCAATACAACACATATATAACATTATTCACAATTGTATAATATACAAAAATCATTCCTAAACAAAATTAAGGGATACTCTCTATCCCCTATCAAATCAGGTATTCACATGAAGCTTTATTTACATAGTATGGGATAATCTCTTGTAACACCCTATACCCCCACCCTATGCATTTTGATCATCTGATAGCTTATGCTCTATTGGGACGATACAGAATATTACCATTTCCCTTTTTCTTAAGGAAAGTCTTCCTATAAATTCACTATTCCATAATTTTTAATAGAACAATTCTGCCAAAAATTGGGTAGAGTCTCCTCTAAATTATCAATATTTAAAATTTGATATACATACATTCAAACTCATAATTTTTAATTATCAATATTCACAATTCTAAATCATACATAAAACTACAATTTCAATAAATATAATTCATAACTCACTAACCAAATCTTCCCATAGCCCAGAATCTGTATCATACCATGATGACAATAAATAGTATAGGGAACTACATCATGCTATCATAATATTTACAATCATATAGTTATAATATGATTTATAATTAATTACCAATACACAATGGGATTACAATCCCAACATATAGTCATACCATACAAAATATGTCTTCTAATCTTGCTTACTAATCCCAATTCACAGTGGAGATTCTTCACTTGTCCTATCAACTAAAAATTTTAAAGAAAAGGACGTGAGTCTAGGTAACTCAGTAAGTAGACCAATTAATAGAAATCAATTTAAAATTTACATAATTTAATTCAATCATGATCAAAGACATAATAAGTCAATCATATTATGAGGACTTCGTCCTCCTTATTCCAATTCTTATTCTGTGCCCATTAGGCGTATCCAAACATACAATTTTGCATATACAACAAAATAACTAATTAGGAGATGACTTTTCTCCCCCAAACCCAGAATATATACACATATATGCTCGTTCGATTATCCAATATACCATTTCAAACCAAATAATATAAATTAAGGGAATATCTAATATTCCCATACTATATCCTTTATGAATTTATATAGAATCTCATTTACAAGAATAATCAAATACAAACAACACCAACTAGCATTACCTAATTCAATTCAAGTGATATTAGTTATCCTTAGTATTGATGCTATAACAAACCAATATAAACATCTATTATCACAAATCTGGGATATTCAATATTCCCAATCAAAACACACAAGCCCTAATTCAATTTAATAGGATATTTCTTATCCCCAACCAATCATTCATTGAAACCAAAACAAGGGGCATCTACTTACCTTAGGCATTTAGCTCCAACCATCCCTTTCAAGCTCTAAGCCTTTTCATCCTTCTCAGATCATCTTATACATGGTAAAATCCCATTCATTTACAAACAAAATTCAAATTGCTTCATTTCAAATCACTGATTTAGATACTATGATTGATTCATAGCTAATCTCTTATACTTTCTAAATATATAATTAAATCCTCATCAATACACAATCAAAAGCCAACATATCTAACATATAGTTAATCTTTACAACATACTAATTAAACTCTAAATACATTTACTCTATAAAGGTCTTAAGGTCATAATCAGACTCAATTTATCCCTTGTTGGGACATTTCATCAATTAGTTAATAAATCATCACATCTCCACAAAAATTCTCAAGGAATTCCATGTCCAACCATATGTTATTATTATATAGCATAACCAACATCTAATTAACTTCAATAACAATCTAATTAGACATTTAATCCAATCAATTTATGACTTACATGGCTTAAACACAGAAACCCTCTTTAACCCTTACTTAGGGCATAGCTCAAAATTCATTTCCATTGGTCTAAATTGACTAAAACATGTCTTAAAATATCATAATCACGCATTTAATCATTTATCCCATGATAATTTTAACAAAAATCACAAAATCCCTAAATTTCACTATTCATCAAAACCCTAGCTTTGCATAATTCATAATTTCTCATGCCAAATTATGATAATTACTCTATCAAATCATTCTCCCATGAATTCATAATCATATTCACCAATTTAAACCCAAAAATCCATCATTTTCCAAAACCCTAAAAATCTAAAATTGGAGATTTGGTCGGGAGATTGGACTTACTATCGCTTACAAGCATCGCTGTGCTCCTTAAATGCAGGACTAAGGCCCCAGCTCTATATTGCACCTTCCTTTTTGTGGAAATCCGACATTTCTTCCATTTTCTTTCATTTTTCACAATTCAAAATCTGCTAGCTAGGTAAGATGATTTCCTAGCTAAATAGACAAGAAATAAGGCTAAACAGGGTTTGGGCATGAAAGGGGAAGAAATGGAATGGAGCGGGAGAAAAACAAAATGGACCGGGTCTGAAAAACCCAAGCCATATATATATATATAGCTGCTAACTGGCGTCGTTGGTGCCACCCTGCTGCCACGCCACCATGCTAAGATCGATCTAGTGCCACCGACACCACCTCGTTATCACCACTAGCATCGCCGACACCACCTTATTGGCTGGCTTTTTCTTCCCAAAATTTTATGGATTTTTTCCACATTATTCCATTTCTTTTTCATATATTTTTACACTATAATATTTTTCATATATTTAACATTAAAGTATACATTCAATCTTCTTTTATATATCCTCAAAATACACCAAACATGGTCCTCATATAAATCTAAATCATATCCAAACACATGGCCTCATGAATAACAACTTATCCTCAATTTCACTTTCATTCTTATACATAATGGAGAAAATTTTTTCACTAAAGACAATTACAATGTATTGAAATGCATCATTATCCAAAAATTAACACCTTGGGTGTTACATCTCTATTGCCAATAATCACATAGTTATACATAAACAAAATGCCGAGTAATTCAAATCAAGGGTTACTTACTATCCAAAAAACATTAACTTTAACCAAGTACCGGATACTCACTATCACCAACAAAAACACACAAGCCCTGATACAATCAATGGGATATTCCATATCCCCACCCATGACACAATCAATCAGAAAAGGGGCCTACTGACCTCATGATCCGTCAAGTGTCATAACTCCTTAGGTCTCACAACTTGATTTCTATTATCCTCAAATGGTCATGCACATATAACGCTATGATCAGTCCATTAATAAGTCTATACACCTTGTAAGTGCATAGCTGCACTTAGCAGTAATCATTAGGCCATTTAACTTATATTTCTCTTTAATCACTTTATAATCATATATCAATATATCATGTTAATACTTCTTTTCTAGCTAACCTCAGGCTATAATTTGGCTAATTACATCACTTCCCTTGTGGAAGTATTTCATCAAATAAGTGATAAGTACTAGTTAAATTATGCCTTCTTCACAAGGTGTCTCAAAGAACCTTTCTTTCTTATAATATTCATCTTGTATATAACATGATATACACTTAAACAACTTTAAAATGATTCCTTTAATCTCTTAATTCAATCAATACATGCCTAGCATAGCCCACATAGAAAAACCCTTATCAACCTCAATTAGGTCATAATTTAAAAATCTAATTTCTCATTTCCAAATCACCTTATACAAGTTCAAAAACATTATAAGTCATGAATAACACAAATCATGAAATTCTCCAATTTTCACTGTTCACAGCTCACATGAAATCCTAGTTAATAGAAAATCACAATTTTAGTTAGTAGAAATGACTTACAATGGAATCTAGGTGTGTCTTCTACCCATGAACGAGAATCCAAGTTCTAAGCTACCATTAGCTTCCTCCACTTGCAAGAAATTGGATTTTCTTCCATTTCTTATTATCCAAATTCCTAAAAGGTAGGCTTAAAGGCATGCTTGTGTGAATCTCTACCTAAATAAGGAATTTTCTAAGCTAAAAAGGTATAAATTTGGGCTAAATAGGGCTAGGGCATGAAGTTTGGGGCATAGGAGAAGAAATAGAATGGGACAGAGCCTTAAAAAGTTGGATTTTTTCGTTACTTCGACACCCCTCAGAAGCTATGTCATTGCATGGAATTTCTGTGGCTATAGCACAGACTCCCTGGATACCCCAAAAAATGGCCTTTCTGAATCTATGCTACAACATGGGATTCCTATGTCATAGCATAAAATTTCTATGCTGCGGCACCCACCTGCTGGACATCCAATTTTCTTCCTCTTCTGAAGCTATGTCATGGCACACATTTCTTATGCCGTGGCATTAACCTACTACCCTCCATTTTTATCCTATTTACATGATTTTTCTCTCTAGCTTTTACCATATATATAAATGCCATGATTTTCTCACTCTTTACAACATAAAATGCACTCTAAATATGCTTCAATTTGCTAGGAATCGAATCATATAATTATTTGCATATGCTTGTACATGGCCAAATTCCATTTAACTTATGTATACTTTGCACAATGACATTGTACACTTTGAATAATAACATTATACACTTTGCACAATAACATCTATCCCAAGTGTAGTGCACTTCATATGTCTCAAATCTTCTCTCAATTAATGAGAAATAATGTCATATAATTAACCTTATATAAGTTAATTTTTGATGAAATCACATACATTGATCCACAAATGATAATTTAAGCAAAATTTTCAAAAATTATCCCCTTTTTTAATGCCCAGGTGTTACATTAAGATCTTTCATTTTTCTCAATAAGATAGTGTTGCATCTGTTGAGTCAAAGGATCTACTTTTGATGATTAACAAAACTTGTTAATGACTTAATTTAAGATAATAATAGTGTTGCTAAGATTTTTAGTTTAGAGAAGCTTCAAAGTTGAAGAAGGGAGCCTCAAAGATGAAGAGAGGAGCTTCAAAGGTGAAAAGGGAAGCTTTAGAGGCAAGGAAGGGAGCTTCGGAGGTGATGTTGTTCAGCATCAGAGGAATCAATGTTACTTCAGAGGCTATGAAGAGAAGCTTTGGAAGTGCAGAAAGAGCTGTTGGGATGTCAGAAGATTCGGAAGTGCGGGTCACTTACTTCGGAGGGACCAAAGCCACATGTGCTCATGACTCTGATGAGTTCCCAACCTTTGGAGGCTTCGAAAGTAACTTTGGAGGCTCCAAAGTGGCGCGACGAGATAATGTTGTGTGGTTTTTGATGAGGCATTTTCAACGGTTGGAAAATGTGGGAGGCAATGGCTCGTTTGAATATAGAACTTATAAATAGAAGTCCCAAAGAAGAGAAATAGACTTTTGAGAAGATTAAACATGAATCAAATACTAGAACTCAAAGTTCAAAAAGTGCATTCTCTCCAATAGGCTTCACTGGACACAGAACTTCAAGTTACTTCTTTACACCTCAGAGGAGATCGGAAAGTACTGTAAGCTTAATATTTTATCTTTATTATTTAAACTTAAACTGTATATATGTCTAGGCCTAGTTTTAAGCATTTACTTGTACATCTATACCTATAAAGGTTGAGTTGCTAGTTAGCTCTTGAGAAACCAAATTGCATGAGTTGTTGGTGAGCTCTTGAAAACCAATAGTTGTAGAGTTTCTCGTGAGCTCACAAAACTAGTATAAAGTTCTTGATTAACTCATAAAACTAAGAAGATTGTAATTCCATGGGTTATAGTGGAACCCAAGGTTGGGAAACCTTAGAGAGTGGAATGGTGCCAAGAGGGGCTCGAACCACTATAATCCTTGTGTCTTTATTATTGTGTGCTTGTGAGTTCCACTGCACTTATTTTCTGCTCTTGCACAATCTTGTCTATATTCCCATACTTTAGGATTCTATATTTTCCATACAACCTAGTTAGCATAGGCAAGGTCAGGGGACTAACAATTTGTATCAGAGTAGGGCACTGATATTAGGATTCTCATTTTTATCTCTACCTCAATGTGATTCCATATGGCAAACAATTTTGGTGGAATCAAGGAGGGTCATTCAACCATTAGACCTCCATATTTTAATGGGAAGCATTATAGCTATTAGAAAATGAAGATGAAGAATTTTATGATTGCCAAAAGTTATAAGTTACGGAAAATTATGGAAGAAGGAATGATGCTTTCCGCTTCAGAAGAGAGTAAATGGACTAACCAGGATATAAGAGCAGTTTAGTTGAATGCCAAAGCCAACAATGCTCTATATTGAGCTCTCTTTATGTGAATTTGGGAACATATCCTCATATGAAATTGCAAAAGAAATCTGGAATCATTTGCAAGCAGTTTATGAGGGGACAAGCCAATTTAGAGAAGCTAGAATTAATTTACTTGTTCAAGAATTTGAAGCATTCTACATGTTTAGGGAGGAGTCTATATCTGATATATTTTGTAGATTTATGAGACTCACTAATAGCCTAAAATTTTAGGCCATGATATTTCTTGTTCACAACAAATTAAAAGGATTTTAAGGTCTCTCCCAGTGAATTGGATGCCAAAAATCATAGTAATTGAAGAGGCCAAAGATTTGAACAAGCTCTTAGTTGCAGATCTCATGGGATATTAGATGACCTATGAAGTATGGAAGAATGAGAATGAAGGAAAGAAGATTATGGAAGTGTAGATTCTTCATGTAGTGAAGGGAGGGATGATGATGTAGAATTTGTAAAAACCCTCTCAAGGAAGATTAGGAGTCTATTGAAGAAAAAGAAAAAGAAGAAGATTGTACATTTAGTAGAACACTATACACATGAAGAAGATGAGGAAATAAATGTCAATGAAAATGTAGAAGAAGTTCATTTATGTGTAACTGCCTTCCAATTGTAGACATAATAGAAGAAGAAACAACTCAATCGTGGTAAATAGAAACATAAATCTGTTTGAGGAGCTAGGTAGGTGAAGGTATTGCATTTCCTATCCTTAATTCTTTGCATTCATATTATTTCACTTTAGCCTTCATCACTTTATCTCTCATAAGAGAACTATCTTGCATGTAAGTATGAAAGAAGAGCTAAATAGATAATCATCTATTGCTTGGACTAACTGAAATTAACCTTAATATCATTATAGTCCCATGGCATAAATTAATCCTGTTTGGGAAACTTCACTATTTAAGGTCGGGAATAGGTATTCTAATCCTAGTCAGACCTTCGATAATCATTATTATGAGTTTATTTACTATTAACAACTAGATGAATTTTGGTTTAAATATGAGAAATAAAGCCATTAGATTATGCATGATAGGGGGAGCTTGGAAAATGAAGTTTAGGTTCATGCATTATAGCAAATAGTAGAAGGAGAACAATTTCGGTCCCTCACATCAGGGTTTTATGATAATCCCCCCTCCCCTAGACCTTTTGGATTATGACAAAATGGGGGAGAATGTTGAGACTTGTTGTATTAGAGGGAAAATGATATAAAGAGGGGAGGAAGATGAAACTAAACTGATTGAAAATGTGGACAAATCTTAGCACAATGAGCAAAAATAAATTAAACTTACTTATGCTTATTGTAGCAATTATTTAGGGGGAGTTTTCATCAGTTCATTAGCACTATTTTTATAGCGCAAGTTATTAAGTTTTGTCATCATCTAAAAGGGCAAGAATATTGAGTCTGAGGATCTAATTTTGATAATTAATAAAACTTGTTAATGATTTGATTTAAGCTAACAATAGTATTGCTAAGATTTCTAGTTTTGGAGAAGCTTTAGAATTGAAGGGAGCTTCAAAGATGAAGAGTGGAGCTTTGAAGGTAAAGAAGGAAGCTTCGAAGCTAAGGATGGAAGCTTTGGAGGCAAGGAATGAAGCTTCGGAGGTGATGTTGTTAAGCATCGGAGGGATCAAAGTTACTTCGGAGGCCATGAAGAGAAGCTTTGGAGGTTGAAGAAACTTTGGAGGTGCAAAAAGAGTTGTTGGGCAAAAACAATGTTTATGGGACTTCGGAGTATCTAAAGTGATGACTTCAGATGATCAGGAAATATATGCATTGGGACCTCAGAAGCTTTGAATACGGGTCACTTACTTCAAAGGGATGGAAGCCACATGCACTCACAACTCTGATGAGTCCTCGACCTTCGAAGGCTCCAAAGCTATGCGACAAGATGGTGCCAAGTTGTTTTTAATGAAGCATTTTTAATGGTTGGAAAATGTGGGAAGCAACAACTGGTTTGAATCTGGAACTTATAAATAGAAGTTCCAAAGAAGAGAAACAAACTTTGGGAGGAGATTAAACACGAATCAAATGCAATAACTCAAAGTCCAAGAAGTGCATTCTCTCCAATAGGCTTCGATGAACACAGAACTTCAAGTTACATCTTTACACCTAAGAGGAGATTAGAAAGCACTATAAGCTTGATTTTTTATCTTTATTATTTGAGTTTAAATTGTACATACATCTAGGTCTAGCGAGAAGCATTTACTTGTACATCTATACCTATAAAGGTTGAGTTGCTGGTTAGCTCTTGAGAAACCAGATTGTATGAGTTGTTGGTGAGCTCGTAAAAACCAACAATTGTAGAGTTTCTTGTCATGTCATAAAATAAATGTAGAGTTCTTGGTTAGATTTTATAACCAAGGAGGTTGTGATTCCATGGGTTATAGTGGAACCCAAGGTTGGGAAACCTTAGAGAGTGGAGTAGGTACTAAGAGGGAGCCTAAACCACTATAATCTTTGTATTTTTATTGTTGTATGCTTGTGAGTTCCACTACACTTATTTTCTACTCTTCCACAATCTTGTCTATTTTTCCATATCTTTAGGATTCCTAATTTTCCATACAACTTGCTTAGCATAGGAAGGGTTAGGGGACCAACAATGTCTTTCTATTCATATAATTAGTCTCATACAAGTACTTGATCAGTGCTTACAGCATAATAAATAGTCACAAACACATCATTAAACAAGAACACAACCATAACCAAACTCTAAACAAGAAACAAACTCTAATTAAGAACATAGAAAACATCACTAAACAACAACAAACACAGCAAAACACTGAAAACACCCCCAAACTTAAAATAAATATTGTCCTCAATGTGAAGAAAAT
>JAYJMB010017000.1:0-10034 GCA_036873735.1 Pouteria campechiana
TCATGACGTTCCGTTCGCATTTCGTTTCTTTCTCATTATTTACTATGCCTGATCTGACTTCTTGAGCGCGCTCAGCGGCACGCTCAAACAAGAACAAATGGAAATGCTTTTTGCTAGAATGATAAATGGCTATTACGGCAATAATGACCACTACCATCAAGCTTTTGTAGTAAATTATGGATAAGACACTTCTTTGTACCCAAGACTATTAGTCTTTAATGCCGTAATAGCCATTTATCATTTTTGGCAAAAAGCATTTCCATTAGTTTTTTAGTTTTGTTGCTTAGGGATAACTTAACTATTTCTATTAAGTTCACTTTCATTGGATTGTGAATGATATAACCTTATCCTTCTCAAATTTTGGTTGTGAAAATAGTTACTCTTTTTTATTTTTATTTATTTTTAAGTACAAGAGATCTATGGCCTGAAAATCATTGGATCTTATCTCAAAATTTCCATACTTGTTTTACACAAGCTCACTAACATTCCTTTGAAAGAATAAAAGTGAAAGAAAAATGTGCATTGCTGATCAAGTTACATGAATTCATTTTGGCAAGGATTATGGACCCTGGTGGATGAAACTTGACTTTCATTTCAGTTTGAGGGAATATTCAACAATTTTCATAACTGTGGTAGCAAGGGATTGTGATAAAAATGATAAATTGGGCACAAAGTTGTCTCTTAGGCTGGGTTACCATTATAAGCCCTTGGCTTTTTTTGTGCAGAAGCAAGCATATTTAAGCCTTTCAGATGTAGCTAGTTAAGTTTTGGAGGTGGAATATTAATCGGTTATTTGAAGAATATGACTTTTAATTTTGAGATTGGTTAGAGTCATCTGAATTTATGGCTCAAGTTGTTTTTGGATGTTTATCTTATGCTGGAGGCTTCTGGGAATCTTGAAGCCAGAATGGCCTCCACCAGCCTCCCATTTCTTGATTCTTTTACAAAATTATAGTCCTGGTAATTGTAGAGGAACTATTTAGAAAAATAGTGAAGATTTTAGATATTCTGTCAATGAAATAGTTTTATTAGTGAATCAAAATGAATGAGATGGTCCGTTTATGCTTTGGGTTTCTATGAAGAATGTGAAAGATAACTAAACCATAAACTAAACCAATTTGATGTCCTATAAGTTGGTTTTGTGGGGATCTAGTCTGGGAAATTCATACCAATTTCATAGCTGCTGAAATATCCTTGATTTCCTTTTTAAATTTCAGAACATAGAACCTCTGCTAGAGGGCCTTGCCTATTGTGATGATAAGGTTCTTCACCTGTGTCATTGGTGGCTCTGGTTCAAGTCATGGAAACAATCCAAAAAATGGAGGTATGACTGCATACATCTCTGCCTCCCTAGACCTTGCATTGGTGGGAGCCTCATGTACTAAGAACTTAAGCTGTCTTTTGAATACTCCGGTTGAAACTGATGGTTGTTCAATGTCTTTACTACAGATTTCTTTCTTCTTGTATTATGTCCTTCGAGAATTTACTTAAGTGGTGAATACATCTGTCCAAATTTGGTTGTTTTAGATGCTGCCCCTCTAATCTTTTCGAGAAAACTATTTTCTTTCAGGTTCATGCTTATTTCAAGGCTTCACAGATCGCCTCTGCTCTATACACTGGTAATATTTCAGTTGTTTATTCTGTTTTGTCCATTTGAATTTTTCTTTCCATTTGATCTAAGGGATTTACAAAATCTTTTTGCTTATTTAAATAGGTCTAACTAGCATTTCTTTTCCTCCATTTTTTGGACACACTATAAAAATTATGAAAGTGAATGCTAGTTCATTGAACAGAATTGGGTTGGGTGTTCTATGAAACATAGCCTCATTATTGAGGTACATGTACCTCTCAAAGATCTGATTTTGGTTTTTAGTCCCTGCAACCATCCTGTTGTTAGTTTTCTTATTTGCAATTTCTTTTGCCTCTGTTTTGGCAATCTATTTTGAGCATCTAGAATTATTTTTCTTCCAAGCTGTTTCCACATTAATGGATTTTATTTTATTGCATTTTTATCATCCATCATTTGCGGTTGGATAATCAACTCATTCTTTATAGTTGGATGATCAACTCATTCTTATTACTAATATTATATTAACTTTGTCTCTTCAGGACTTCCTTGGATGGGTTTCTTTTCCTAGCCTCGATGTTGAATTTGCTTTTAGAACAATGTGGAAGTTGTGAATGAATTTCCCAGTCACTGCATAAGCGTGCAGAACATATAGTTGGATTCAAACAAAACTTCTGCACTTCCAATCAGACAATAAGTCACTGAAATTTATTTTGGAACAACATTTTTAATTTATTATTCACAGTGAATGGGTTAACAATTTAGAGAATTTTAAACATAGAGTAGTTTCAACAATACTAGAAATCTTTGACTTCGGACATCCTATCTTTGAGGGTCTATTTGGATAGAATTAAAGCAAGGGATTATGTAAGTATTCCATTTGAATTATGTGATTTGACATTTTGCCTTGGTCATTTAGCTGTGGAAATGTTATGTAGGTAAAGTAGAGAGTGAAGTAGGATTTTAAAGAGAAGTTTATTTTTTGGCAGGGAAAGTAGTTGTAAATGATTAGCTAAGGTATTTATTACATGATTTGATGGTTTGAATCAAAAGCTCCAACTAAAGCTTTGGTTGAAGAAAACAGGGAGAAGAAATGAGTAATCATTGACCAATAGTTTTCAAAATTTTACCTCCAAAATAACAAAGGAACATGATGTGAATGTAATTGGTATTTTCTTCAAGATGACCTCATTTAAATCTTCAAGATATCTGTTCTAAAATTTGTTTTACTTAATCTAGATGGTAAATGGTTTAATTCTACTCAAAGAGCTCCTGAAGGAATTAGTCCTGTAATTTCATATCTACTCCTGATCTTGCTGGCGGATGTGCCATATTTTGTTGCTATAAAAGTAATACATACGGCCAAGTGTCTGTACTGTGTTACCAAAGGTAAAACATTCTCCTGGACAGTACAAAAAGAAAAATATAGGTTCTTGTGTCAAAAGAGAGCATAATTAGCAAGTCCCTTATATTTCCGCACTGTTAAGTATCTGATATTGGAACCGTGGTATTTTTGATCCATATTATCACCAAATACTTTTTTGAGTGGTAATTAAAGTTAGTACCTTAACACGTTCTGCATCTGTGAGGCTGGTTGCTGTATTGAATAAACATAAAATGGATGACCTTTAATCTTAATTTCCAAATTGGTTCTAGTCATAAGTGGTAAGAGTCCAACTCATTTGAGGATTTTCTGTTTCTTGTGGCAACAATTGTACAACTGAAGCTGTGTTTTTAACTCTGCAGAGCTGCAAACATGAGAGTTGGGTCAGTACCGCAAAGTATTTGATTGAAGATGTGCCAATACTGTTGAAATCTGAGGATATAAACAGTGTTCAAAATGTTCTTACTGTTCTTTTTGGATCTTTACCTGCAAAAATTGAAGAATTCATCAAATGGTTTGCAGAAGTGCGGAGGCAGGAGGAAGGCGGTTCTAGTCTAAGCCAAGAAGAGAAAGCAAGGCTTTCTGTTAAGGTAAATTTACTTACCATCCCTTTTTCCAATATTTTGACCATATTGATGCCATCTTGTCAAATGTTACACATCCTATAAATCCATGACTGGCGGGCTTCACTGATGGATTTAACTTTCCAGTAGACCATCTTTTTGATGTGCAGGTCAGAATGGTAGTTGAAGGTCAGAAACATACAATCAATCAATAGCTTTTGCAAAATTAATACTATTGTCTGGAGAATAAATCTGTAGATTGAATATTTAGAATGGCAAATAATCACAAGAACTAATGAACAAATTTTCCTTTCCACGAGGTGACCTATTTGTTGCTTAAGGTTAACCCACATTTAACATGTTCAACAATTGCATCAATCAGTGCCATCTATCTGACACTTGATTTGGTCCTCCATGCTTTCATTGGCAATAAAATGATTTTATTTTTGCTGGAAGGTGACACTGAAATGATATTATTTCCAGAAATGCCTAAATTACCAAATTCAGTGACTTGGGTTTTCAGGAAGAGTTACTGAAACAAGTCCATGAGACAAAACTTCTCAAGCATGTGACGGAATGGCTTTTGTCTGCGAGCTCATGTTGCAGAAACATATCATCTCTAAGTGATGGAGACACTTTACCTGAAATTGCATCTGAGGTCTGTTGTCAAGGTGCAGAGCTATTGGGAGTAAAAGCTGGATCAGCTGCTGTATATTGCTGCAAGGCAACATGCGTGAGATGCTTGAAGGCTAATGGTGATCCTCCAAAGACAGTTGTCTCTGGGACAGTGGTTACGGATGGCAGCAAGCAAGAAGTTGATGTGCTGGTTCCCTTATCTCCAAAGCCAGGGAGTTCTTGTGGTTGCGGTTCTAGTTGTTTTGCTGGTATGCACCCAGCATCTAATGATGTTCTGACAGTTCTGCTGCTTGCTTTGCCTCCTGAAACGTGGTCTGGTATAAGAGAAGAAAAGCTGCTATCAGAAATTCAATACCTTGTATCAACTGAAAATCTACCTGTTATGCTTCAAAAGGAGGTATGCCATCATCTTCCCTTGCCTGTTCTCCAGCTTTCACTTTTATTTTAGGTTCAATATGCCTTTTTTTGGTGAAAATTTTATACGTTAAAGGGCTACACAGCTGAAATCATGTCCTTTTTTTGATTCGTTCGGTGATGGGATGAAAGAATTAGTTTTTTTATTCTTTGATTTGATGGTGAGCAAGCATCCTTGGGGTTTTCCGAGTGCATGTTGGCCCCATTGTGCTGCAATCCAGGCTATTGATCTGCAGCTCTGAACCCTCCCTTGGATGAACCACAATTCTAAGCTGGAAGATCCAGGATTGAAAATTTGGACCATTTTCAGTTGGATGCCGACTTTCAATTTAGATGTTGGGCATCCTTTCAGTGGATCATATGGGTCTTCAAGTATTGGCAGTATTTGGAATTTTATATGTTTTTTCTTCAACTCTGATGGTTTCATGTTTTCTAGCCTGTAAGGGAAATGAATCATTAAGGCATTCCATTTTGCTGAAAAAGACAAACAGAAGCTAGTTGACTAGTGAAATCCTGTTTTCAAGCTGCGAATGGATTCAAGCAGATGTCTTTATTTATTTTGTTTTCTTTCATTTAGAAATAGTTTGCTGTACTTGAAAATTCTATAACGTGAGTTGTGAGTTTAATTTTGTGCTGCTGACAATAGCTCAAAAAATGTCATCTCGTCAGTCACATTTTGCTCATGAAGTTTTTCCCCAAAGTTATAACAAAAATAAGACATGAAGATTTAGAGAACTGTTATAGCAATACAGATCAAATGACAATTTGGATTGGAAACCTCTGCCCTTCAGTGAAAGAACAGAAGGATTTGGAAACCATTTTGTTATATATTTTAAGATTTCAATTTCTTCTTCTTCGGTTGATTAAAACTATGTAGCTAGAATTTTGTTTTATTGTAAAATTTTTAATATCTTCTCATTCGTTTGATTTAAGATATCTTGCTAGAATACCATTTTGTCATGGACAGTGGCTCTTATTCTTCTCATTTGGAATTTCAAGAACTAAATTGACTTGGATTTCTTGCATATATTCTCTGAGCAATCCATCATTAGATGCAGGGATATGTTTGTGGATCTATGCTAAAAATTGCTATTATCTACTTTTGCAGCTTATATAATGATGAGTTCCATCCAGATTATTTAAAATTATGATTTCATGATTGTCGACTGTTTGCAGGTGCTGCATTTGCGAAGGCAGCTCCATTTTCTCAAGAGATGCAAGGATAACAAGGCAGAAGAGGACATCGGTGCATCTTCCTTCAACTGAGATAATCATTCCCTTCTTACTTTTGACATCTAAGATAAAGACATGACTATTTCAAAATTTACACCAAATCATCTGTGGGAAAGAGACCGGAATGAAATATGACAGGTGAAGAATCGCAATGCATGCTGAACCCTAGTTTAGTAAAGTGGAAGATAGATGAGGCAAAGAGATAGGATCCTAGCAACTTGCTATCATCTAGATTTTTTTTTTTATTTAATATATGATATTTTCATTTTTATAGAAGTGTAGCCATGTTGGGAATGACTTTTGGCCCCTGGGTTAGAGCTTAGCGTCAGCACAATGTTTTGTACTTTTGGTTGTAGAAAGATCCACTTTAAACTTCCATGTGGGCTGCTGAAGTTGTCGGTCAAATGGATGCCATGTACTTTCTTATTGTTCTTGTTATCCCCATTACACTAATTATGTGATTCTCTTTGACATTCCCATGTACTTAAAAACAAGTTTGTGACATGGTAACAAATGCTGCATCCCTAATAGATGGTTTGAATAGTTTTCATGTGAATTTAGAAGGTTGAGCAAGTTTTTTTTTTTCCTGCCATTCTCATGTGCTGGGCAGGTTGTCTTTAAGATGCCAGTTTGTTTGCATTTGCCTTTGTGCTACAACACAAACTTTTGGAAAATTTTGAGTATATTATTGGTGAAATGCGGATTGGATTTAGTAAGGAGCTGACTGACTCAAAATGATTCTATTTTTGTTCTTGGATGATTGATGCATCTGATACAGGTGTATTAGCAACCTTTTTTTCTCTCTTGTGTGACATTATGACTACTTTCACTAATTATATTTACACCTTACTTTTATATGAGTCTCTTCTGCTACTATCATCCCTTATTCCACTGAAGTCATCACGTATCTCAAATACACTTTTTTGAAACATTCTCTGTCAAATACATCTTATCCAAACATACTTTAAAAAGTTTAGCACACATTTATTTGCGTTTTCTTTGTTTCTACAATGAGAAGGATTTGTTATCCAAATCGGTAGTCTTAATTAATGTTATCAAACTTCGAAAGCTTGAACATGACTCAAGTTGTGAAAAGTACCAACAATCAAGGTTTCCTCTAATCTTTTCTTGAATCTTTTCATGCTAACGTTACCAATGAATGCAGGTAGAGGAGGACGGCGGTTCTGTTCATGGAGTAGCATCTACTGCTTGCAATATTAGCATTGCAGAATATTCATAGGTTTGTGTCTATTGTTTGCAATGATGGTATGAATATTCATAGGTCTGTGTCTATTGTTTGCGATGATGGTATTGCAGAACATATCAATGCCTTGGGATAGAGAGGTAAATCCATTTTGCAAAGCATGCATTTCAAGGCATATTTTACGCAAAGTAATCAATATTAAGGATTCTTCGTATTTACGGTGGAGACTTTAAAAATATACTCAATTAGATACGGTTGCAGACTTGGACGACTGTCCAACATCCAACTAAATGGCATTCAATATCGAACTTTCTGTTATTTGATGCATTAGGAGGGAGTTTGGGTGAATGGTAGATCAGTGATTAATTAGTTTATATATCAACATTTTTGATATATTAAATAACATATTATGGTTTATGTTATGCAACAATATTGGATCATCTCAGCAAATATAAATAAAGTATAATTGAGCATGGTAAACGTAAGAGAGAAAGGAGGCTTGTAGGCTTTTGGCCTATTAAATATCTTCAAACAATTGTGCTTGCACTCCCATTACATAGAATTGATTTTTCATTAAGTGGTAAATGGAATTAATGACAACCGGCTGCCCTGATTTGATAATGTATCCAACCATGTGGGGTCCAATCTGAATAATTTAAAAGAGTCAGATTCATTTGTCGTAAATCTTAGACTCATCTAATCTAAGACTCAGATTCATTTGTCCCGAATCTTAGAATCATTTCGTTTAGCTGAGTTCAATTTCTTAAATCCTGAGCAATTAGTCCTCTAAACTTTGAATCGATAATAGATTATTATTGTTTTTCATCATTCCTTGGACTTGAAGCATGCTTCGCATGTTTCTCGCTTGCCACTATTTGATATTGTTATATGATGATTTGGACGTTTAGCTTTGCATGAGCATAAAAATTTGAATGGTAAAACGAGGGAAATATATATGAGCAAAGAAATGGTAAGATGACTGGAAAAGCAACGTCCAATCAAACGTCTCCTTTTTGACTTGGAAAATTCTAAATCAACTCATTCTTTTTCTGCAATCCTAATAATGTGGGTAAGGGTGCAACTTGGGCCTCGTGTTCAACCTGAACCTAAAGGACCGGGCCCAACTCGAACCCGATTTGATAACCATCAAAATCGGGTTTACTCCATCCCGAACCCGATTTTATATGAATAAAAAATTTTAAAAAATATATTATATGTATACTAATATAAGACGCCCTAACCCTAAGTCTTTCCTCTTTCTGCTGCCAAGAGATTGAGCCTGCCTGCGCCTCTTCTTCTCCATCACCCGATCGCTCGTTGTAGCCATTGCTTGCGTCCATTTGCCCAAGTTCTTCCTCGATCGCCTGCTACCATGCTGCGCTCGCCGCTTGCAACCCTTTCTTCGCCGATTGCCCGATGCCCTTAGCGCCTGCGCCCCCTTCTTCCCCGATCACCTGACGATCACTGCGCCGCCTTCTTCCTCATCTTGTGATTTGGAAGCAATATTAGCTCCTCTTGTTCTCATCTTGACGGCATGTTGAGCACGTAGTTACCAATGCTGTCAGATGGCAAATATGTTGCTGCACTTGCTTGATATGCAAACTAACAAAAGAAGGCTTGCTCCTGTTTTTCTCCTTGTGCTTGCACTGTCTTTTGGCTCTCTGTGCTAATGCGTGTGATCTTGGGGCAGGTATTTAACAGAGGAACAGGAAAGGGGAATGTTGGTTGATAGGAGTTTTGATGAGAATTAAATTGCAAGAGTTTCCAGAAATTGATGCAAGCATATTTCATCACCTGGTTATTTGTCGACTTGAAATTCTACGAGTTCTCTTTTTGTAGGATTGGAATCGACAGGCTAGTTTTGGAGATTATACAAAGATTTATTTTCTGATTGGAGAAAATCTCAATCTTGGGAATGCTGAATTTCTTTTATTTTTTGTTCTTATTAATCTGAGCATTTCTACTATTCTACAGCTATCACGTTAGATTAGTTTTCAGTTTTCCTTCTTTCACTAGAATTGCAAAATATCCCAATGTGGGTGAAATGACGCTTAACGATGCTTATCCTAAGTCATATTAGTCACGGTAAGGCTCATCAGTTCCCGGGTTGAATGAAATATGACGGGCTATGCGGGCTAGAGGCACAAAATATAGAACGGTCTGACCAATGTTTTGAATTCTTCAATTACTTCGAGAAGAAGCTGGATAAGTTGCAAACTTTGATCAAAAGATTGGAGTTTAGATAATTTAGAATACTCTCAAGGTTAGGTAATCTATTGGTTTCATGTGATAGCATGGATGCTCCAGGGACTGGAATAGAATTGAATGTTTAGTCACATGAGCACAACATTGCCTCATTTATTCAAGATGTATGTTGTGCATGTAGTTGACTATTAGCCATGAGATTCTTAGGGTTTAAACTTTAAATGATGTAATCCATGTTGTGTGAAATGATGCTTTGCCATGAGAGGGTCTACAAAATGAAGTGTCATCTTTAGGAAGCTTGATGGAAAATGTTGCTTGTTCATGCATGGTATTTAGTAAATACTTAGTACAAATTGTGAACAGTATCCATTTAGAGTTTTTCTAAATTCTTCTTCTGAATTTCAAAAATAGGGTTAGGGTTGGGGTTAGGATTGAAGTTTTACAAATAAGGTTAGGGTTAGGGTTGAGGAGAACCCGAGTTTTATGAGCCGGAGTTGCACTCCTAAATGTGGGTGGGCTATTAACTAATTAATGGTGTTTTCTTTATAATAACTTCTAACATAGCGTGTAGTATATATCTTTATAAAGTAATTACAACATAATGTGTAGCAACTTCTTTTTTAAAAGAATGAATATTCTCACTTGGGCGTTCTAGAAAACGATGGTTGTCGGTTTTTTCTTTTTTCTTTTTAATAAACTACAAATCTTAAGCTTTCACGTTATTGATCAATTCAGTACTTTTATAACAATTCGATCTCTAATAGATTAGGTAGGCAGTCAGCAAAATGTCATTTACACGAATCAAAGTTACTTATTTGTGGTCATTTT
>JAYJMB010017000.1:18514-32961 GCA_036873735.1 Pouteria campechiana
ACCCAATGCCTTGAACCGAACCTATCTTAAAAAATAAATGTTGGTCAAGAGGTGGAACCGACCCTACCCTTCGGTTCAAAAAGGTGAAACAAAACCTGCAAAAAAAATTGGATCGATTCCAGTTCAGTTCGTGGGTACTTTACTCAAGTTACACCCCCAGTTCAAATACCTAAATATAAACTAAACAAGAAACAAACAACCATAAGATTTAAAATATTGAAATTCATTTTATATTTTCCAAACCCAAACTCAAATTCACATTATTATCACCCTTCATTCTAATAAATAACAGACTTTTAGGATTTCTCCTCACTTCATAGAATTTTTCAAATAAAATTCTTACTTGTGGAGGAAGATGGGCGCGACGACGACAATTGCAAAATGGGATAGGGTATTTAGGGTCGAATGGGAGATGTATCTTTTTTAATATTTATTAATATTATGGGTCGAGTTGGTTTTTTCTTTATTGACCAAACCTAATATGCTCAGCTAAAATACTTATCCAAACTCGGTACCAAATAAGGTCAAGTTACTCTTAAGTTTGGGTCGAACCATCTCAATTTGCGCCCCTAGTCACATTAGGATGACACCTTGAGCATATAGGTTAGGGTCACATGTACAGCTTGGGGTTACATGTAAACTCCTTCCCATGAAAATAATGGATTTGCATGGATTTATGTAGAAAATTTTTTATTTTTCAAAGCTTGATTTGACATGTACTTTTTTATTTTTCAAAGCTTGATTTTTTTCATCATTATCCAAATTTGTATTTATTACTCACTAATTTATTTTAAATTTATTAAATTTATGCAGACATCATCATATATTATTTACATTATTTTTATTACATTTCAACCACATCCTCTTAGATACACTCAACTAATCACCCTTGAGTTATTTAATTTACACAAAATTGAGTTTTTGGTCGAATCATATATATATATATCAATGTTCTCATTATCGATATTATCATAGATAATATCCTTTTAGCCTCCTGGCAATAAAAAAATTCATTAAAAATCAATATTATCCTTATTTTACCAAAAATATCGATATTATTGATCATTTGATTGATAATAAAAAATTTTATTATCAATAAAATGACCAATAATATCGATATTTCTGGTAAAACATGGATAATATTTATTTTTAATGGACCCCCATTGTGAGTTGTGAAAACCCCCTCCAAACCTTTTTTTCCTCCTTTCCCTCATTGCTACATTCTATTACTAAAAACAAAAGATCAATTATCAATTTTGTGGGAAAAAAACTCTATTTTCAAGATCAGAATCACATTTTTCAAATCGGACGTTCAGACACTGTGTAGGTATGAAAATATATATATTTTTTATTTTTTTAATTTATTTTATTCAAAATCATGTGATTCATATTTGTATTGCATTAAAATATTAATTTAAATAGATTTGCAAAACCAAATCGATCACATCGGGCAAATTGGAGATGAACACGTAATTTGAAAAAATCCTTAAATCGTTTGATTCATCCCAAATTAATCACCGTTTATGAATAGAAACATAAATTAATCTTAAGATTTGTTGAAAAACATAGATTTTCAGTAAAAAAATTTATTATTATTTTATTTTGTAAAATTATGAATTTTGGGGGTTAAGCCCTAAAACTATATTTCTTTAAAAAATAATATTTGGGTAATGATAAATGCAATTTAGTTAACTTTTTTAAGTAAGGTTTTGTTTGAAAATAATTTTTTTATAATTTAATATTAATTATAAATATTTTTTCAAATTGTGAAAAATAAAATTATTTTCTAAAATTTATAAATATGTTTATTGATTGGTTTTGAATGTCTAGAGCCCTTTTTGGACATTGTTGGATGTCTAAATTGTGAAGATTTGCATGTTCAAGAGTGTTCAAGTCTTTTTTATACATTCCTTCTGTTAGTCTATACGCATTTCTCATGTGCATATTCATTATTTATGTAATGGTAATTTTTTTAATCTAATTTTTTATTCAAATTGTATGTTTATATTTATCATAATTTATTACAAAGTTTTACTGAAAATCTCTCAAAATTTCTCTATTTTTTTAATATTTTTATTTTACCTATAAAGTTCCTGGAAAAAATGATAATATATTCGATAAAATTGATAATATCTTTTTTTGGGCCACCAAACACTAATATATATATATATATATATATATATATATGCATGTCTGTGTGTATGTATTTTAAAGAATGAAGTAAAATAGTTTTATTACAATTGTATATAGGCCATAATCTTTTCAAAATTTGCAAAAGAACTCCTAACAATTGTCCATTATAGTTAATTTGATAATTTTTTTTGTATGAAATGACAAATAATTCTTATATTTTATAGGTAAGCAACAACATATAAATAATAATAGACATCACGGAAAAAATGATTGCATAATTAATAAAGATTTTTTTTCAACTTTTAGTTATTCAATTTAATGAATTAAAGTCTGAAATAAGTAAAATAGTTTTAAGGATTAGAATATAAAAATTTGAGGATTTAAAATAATAAAATAAAATAGAAAGAAAAAGACTTGCAAAAATTTATTTTTATATCAATTCAAAATTAAAAACAAAGTTACAAATAGAAGAGAAAGAATGTTGAAATTGAAATAAAATTATTTGGATTAATTTAGAAATATATTAGAATGTTTCTGAAATTATTTTAAAATTCTTGAAATGAGGTGCAATATATTAGAGATGATTTAAAATTATTTGTAATAATTATTTAAAATTAAATTTACATATTTAACTTTATAATTTTGCAGATTTGCCCAAGGAAATGACATTTGAAGAAAATTATTAATATGCAATGATTGTTAGTAGAAGGAGCACATTTTGCAGACTTGTGGGAGTTGATTTGCAATTTTTAAACTTAAGGTGGGTGAACATATAATTTCATGAAACTTAAAAAGGGACAATAGAAGAATAACTCAAATATAATGTTGGGTTTGTGTGTTGTATTCCGCGAGGCCTACTAAGCCTGTATATGGGTTATACGTGTTTGGGAGTGCATATTGTGCACAGTTATAAATGTTCTCCGGGGTTAGTGCTAGAGAGGGATAGACACAGAACACAAAGAAGTGGAGAGACAGGCAGTCTGTTATCTTTGAGAAGAAAGGTGTAATTGTTTCTCTACGATAGTTTCTCTGGTGGAGTAGGTTGAAAAGCCGAACTATGTTAATTTTCTATGCGTTCTCTCTATGATTGATTTTTTGCTTGTGTTTGTTCTCAAACCCTAACATATAATTATGGGAAAATGATGTGTATGATGGGGGTGGACACAGTTTGTGGTAATTTTAAGAAGATAAAAGGTAAGAAAATGAGGTGACATCTGACATTGGTTTGTGAGGCCAAGATTATGGCAGCTTGAAAGTGAAGAAAAGAGTAGATAGTGATAGTTGAGAGTGTGGTGTGGTTAATAAAGAAAAAAGAGCAGTGACAGTGAAGATAATATAGTTTTATGTTTCATCTATTAACCTAATGGGTGATTGATGAATGCATTCACAATGTTGGAGTATATAATAGATAGATGTAAGGATTTTTGGAAAGGTTGTTGTCCATCTGCAGTTTTTAGGAAAATCTTTCGGCTTATTTGAAGCTATTCATTATGACGTGAGAAATTAAATAAGACTTGTTATAGTTGTCATCTGTTAATTTCTTTATGCTGCACATCTTATATTCTTTGAAGAGCAGATCTGTAGTCTGCCCATCTTCCATACTTTGAAGAACAGATCTACAGTTTGCACATCTTATATTCTTTGAAGGACAGATCTATAGTTTTATAATCTTTTACATTTTCATTAGACTTCTATAATCCTTTCTGAAAAAAAAAGGTTACATTTTCATGCCCTTAGGAATTCTCGAGCACAACAAAGATAAAAATCATGGAGCACCCATACATCATAGTTCTAGAACTTGGTGAATCAACTTGGTCTCAGCCCATTCAAGTGGATCAATAACATGTGGAGTCAATTCACTATTCCCATTAAGTTATTATTGAACCTTGAAAGACTTACATCAGAAGTATAGTTAAACATTAATTTTACTTTTAAACACCAATTAATTAAATTATATTGAAGATTCAATCAGGTTTTGTGGAGTTAGTGTAACAGAAATATGTATTGATTTCGCTTCTTCTCTTTTCATGCAGACTAATGAAAATTTCAAAAATCCAGCATGGGATGCAATTGGCTATAATCCAGATACTCATGAAAAACCATCACAGATCCAAAAGGAGAGACGGTTGAGGAAAGGAATTGTAGATACTGCAAATGAAACTGAATCATCCTTTCTCAACTCCCTCACTAAAAGAGGCCTGAAAGTCACTGAAGATTCTTCCACCAATGCATACACACTTGAGTGTGATGTAGTTGTAGTTGGTTCTGGTTCAGGTGGAGGAGTTGCAGCTGCAGTTTTAGCAAGTAATGGTTATAAAGTTGTCATACTAGAGAAAGGAAACTACTTTACACCTGAAGATTACTCAGGTCTTGAGGGGCCTTCCATGAATCAACTGTATGAGTCAGGAGGAATTCTCTCAACTCTCGATGGCAAGATGATGATATTAGCTGGATCAACAGTAGGTGGTGGCTCTGCCGTGAACTGGTCAGCCTGCATAAAGACACCGCAGCCTATACTCAAGGAATGGGCAGAAGTTCACAAGCTATCACTTTTCATGAATCCAGACTATCTAGCAGCTATGGATGCCATCTGCAAGAGGATTGGAGTTAATGAGACATGTACACGAGAAGGATTTCAGAATCAAGTTCTTCGAAAAGGGTGTGAGAACCTTGGCCTGAAGGTGGATTATGTGCCACGGAATTCTCCAGAAAAACACTACTGTGGTTCTTGTTGTTATGGTTGTAAAACAGGTGAGAAAAAAGGGACTGATGCTACTTGGCTGGTTGATGCTGTGGACTGTGGTGCAGTGATCTTGACAGGATGCAAAGCAGAGAAATTTATATTGCAACCCAACAGCAATGGCAAGAAAGTCAAGAAATGTCTTGGCGTTGTGGCAAGAAGCTTGAATGATAAGATCATGAAGCAGCTGCAAATTCGATCAAAGCTAACAGTTTCTGCATGTGGGTCTCTCTTAACACCTCCTCTAATGCTTTCTAGTGGGTTGAAGAATCCACACATTGGCAAGAATCTTCATCTCCACCCTGTTATAATGACATGGGGATACTTTCCAGACTCGATAGAAGACATCAAAGGCAATATATTTGAAGGTGGAATAATTACATCATTACATAAGGTGGTTGCAGAGGATTCCAAGGTTCGAGCAGTCATAGAGACACCTGCAATGGGACCTTCATCATTTGCTGCACTCTTTCCATGGGTGTCTGGACTTCAGATGAAAGAAGACATGCTAAGGTATCAGAGGACTGCACATTTGTTCCCACTGATTAGAGATCATGGGTCTGGAGAGGTGAAAAAGGAGGGGAGGATAAATTACCAATTTGATCAGTTAGACGAGGAGAACATAAGGGAAGGACTGAGGCAGGCATTAAGGATTTTGGTCGCAGCCGGAGCTGTTGAAGTAGGTACACACCGGAGTGATGGGCAGAGAATCAAATGTCAAGGGCTCAGGGAAGAGGACTTGGATAAGTTCTTGGATGAGGTTAGCGCATGTGCTGGGGCAAGGTCAAGGGGAGAGCATTGGAATCTCTACAGTTCTGCTCATCAGATGGGGAGTTGTAAGATGAGTGCTACTGACAAAGATGGTGGGGTTGATGAGAATGGTGAGAGTTGGGAAGCAGACGGTCTGTTTGTATGTGATGGAAGTGTCCTCCCAAGTGCACTTGGTGTCAATCCCATGCTCACTATCCAATCAATTTCTTACTGCCTCTCAAAAAGGATAGTAGAATACCTGAGGAAAGAAACTGTCTGAAACATGGAAGGATTGCCCTTTTTCTGACTAATACTCAGCTGTAATGTATACTGAAAGTACGATTGTCAATGAAATTGTTGAATCTACAGATCAGGGATAGAGAAATGCAGAAATAGTGTGACTATCTCGCACTTTTTTTTTTGGTTTATTTTCCGCCTCAATCGAGTTTCAATAAAAAGCCATTGATTGATTATATATATCTTAGTCAAATTTAGCTTGGTTCAACTTGAGATTAAGCTTGAATTTAGGACTAATGAGTCAAGCTCAAGCTGAATTCTTCTGTTTACAAGCCAAGCTTAAGCTAGGCAATGCAAGACTCAATTCGATTGGTCTCGTTTAAGCCCCTGCATTTGCACCTATTGGGCGATTAAATCTGAGTTGGCTGCCCATCACATGCTGGGCCTTACAATCACCAGATCATG
Source organism: Pouteria campechiana (assembly GCA_036873735.1). Lineage (NCBI taxonomy): Eukaryota > Viridiplantae > Streptophyta > Magnoliopsida > Ericales > Sapotaceae > Pouteria > Pouteria campechiana. The sequence continues at coordinate 24,840 of JAYJMB010017000.1, forward strand.
ACCCAAAGCTTTTCTCAATTACAGTTTGTTGACTGAACAGCCCAGGTCACTCCTTGTTTGGGCTCTAAGATCAATGCGAGCAATCTAAGCCATCTTCCTGCTCTGTTGTGATGTTAAAATGCTTCTACTGATCATGCAAAACTGGGGATTAGTTTAACTGTTTTTACTTAGCTGGTTGACTGATAGACATCAGCAACTCAGGCAGATACGAAGGAGAGATTACTTGAGGATGCACAAGGGAGTGTAGTTATTCTTTGGGGCTTAGTCGAACAGGTTGGAAGAATAGCAGTTACAGGTAGTTAGCATCGTGTATGAAATGGTCGGTTCTAGAGTGTTAACTAGGTTGTAAATAGGACTCTGTGCTTTGTAATATGTAATGGACAATTTGTCTAGAAAATCTTCCTTGTGAAGATTGGGAGCCTGGGTTTGCTTGAATAACCCATTTGATATTTTCTTGATTTGTGCTATTTCTGTTTCCTGATCTAATCATGGGTCCTTTGGACATTACCTATACAAATGAATGGGCCAATGATCTTGGTTTTTGTTTACGAAGAGTTCATGACAAATTAAGGTTCACTTTTCAGCAAAGCCAATCATAAATTGCAGCACCAGGAAATTTGCACAAGAGGATCCCAAATCAGAACCACTCCATGGCATTCTTACATTCGTGTGAAAGAGATGAACCAGGAGATGGCATTGAACTGGGAGGACCAGGATATTGATGCTACAGTGATGTCGAATGCTGCCATTCCCACTTAAATTTTCTTGTTGCCTTCCTCCGATTGAATGCTTCATTGGGTCTCTCTATATCAATCGAGGGAATAGCTGTTATCAATTCAAGAAAAGAACTAGATAGATTGTTTGCGTTTTTTAAAAATGATTTGTTGAAGCTGAATTATGCCCAAGACATCTTCAGAAGATTGAAATAAACATTTATTTCATTGGACTGTACAAATTACATTGGATTCCATTCCTTTGTGAGGATTCCATCATTTACCTTGAGGTGGCATTCTCCTAGTGTCCCCTGTTAAAAGGTCATTCCTGCCTGCTTTCATTGTCAGGAAGTACTCTAACACAGCTGACTGTCTCTGGGAAAGAATGGGGTGAGTCTAAATGCCTCCAATTGCACGTCTAAAGGCCATAATTTTCAGTTATCTGAGTCAACCTCTCGAAATGGCAGTGGCACTGTCTTCACTGCCATGAATTTGCCCACATTATTCAGGTGTTCATTCTCCAACCTGTTTAAACACATAATCAGTAAACATTAGCGGATTTTTCAATCTTATCTGAAGCAGATGTGTTTGGATTATCAGCTCATTGAGCAAACTTCTAACAAGTGATATGTGATCATCTCAAATTTGCCATAATTAACCACCTGCATCCTTCTTGATTTGATACAAATAATAGATCAGTTCGAAGTGCATTGATCACAAGCCCCAAAGTGCAATTGCAGTAATTTCACGTTGAAAATGAAGCAAGCAGAAAAATGCTGTCTTCTGATTTTTATTGAACTGGAGGCCGATGCTACTGTATACTTTGCATTAAATTGAAACATTGCATTTCAGTTGCATTGAGCATCCGGATAGAGCCTCAGCTGAGGATAAATCTTATAAATGTGAGTACTGTGGAAGAGGCATATGATAAGGATCTTAATTGTTAATACCTGTAAAAATTCCAATGACCGCGCCGAATTATCTCCAATGAAGCCAAGAAAAAATCAAGCAGCCGATTGTTTACTCTACCAAGGTTGATGCGCAGGACTGCTTCAACCCAAGCAAGTCTCAGAACAAAATTAAAAGCCTGCCACCGAGTTTCTTTCTTTTAAGATATTTGCCCTTATGAATGGATATAAAAGATACAAAACAAGCACCAAATGTGTCAAAGAAAGTACTCACAATAGACACATAGTATATGCTTTTTCGTTTCAGAACCAAATCATCTCTAAGCCATGGGTTGTTTGATTTGGGGTTGAGGAAGCCCCAGTCCTTCACAAAATCCCAGTACAACTGGTAGACAGTTGCTACAGAGGAAGTCATTATGACCATGGCTAGCCACAGTGGTGTGGGCTGCATGGCAAATGTTAGCCGAGCACCTGCAGCGAGCATGGCAGAGACATACTTGCCCAAGTTAACCAGGTGATTGACATCTCCTTCATCGAACCATCTCCTTGCACACTAGAAAATACAGGTTCCACAAGTCAATCATAGAATAAACAATTTCTCTTTTAATTTGTTTGTGTACAGATTTTAAGCAACCATGTTGAAACATCAGCGTATTTTTTCAACCTTAATATTGGCCTACATAGCAGGAAAGATTTTCCATGAATGGCAGTTTTGGGAAGCTTATTCTAATTAGCTTTCCTTCCAAAGGGTTATGTTGGCACAAATTTTTCTGATGAAAAAATCATTGAACTTGCAACTTACGTCCACTTAACATGCCTGCAAGTGCGTGCATGAGTTTAAAGGAAATCCAATAGTTATAAATCAAGCCGAAAAATCAGGAAAAGGCAGTTCCAATTTCATCCAGTTCAAAGAATACATAATACTCTAATGCTTTCATATCTAGGCTCCTGTGTTCACTAGCCATTTGTTGAGAAGCCTAATTCATCTAAAAATGATGAAATCCTGGATGTGTGGGATGTAGGGATATCGTGCTGCTTTGTTTTCTTTTCTCTTTGTAATATTCTTGTATTCATTAGTTGCTGCTCTGAACATCAAGCCAGCATGCTCTGCAGCTTACTTTGATACTGTTGGACATTAAAAGTGTCATAAAATAGAGGCTACATAGCATATATATAATTCTGCATGATTATGATACGTGGAAATGAATGGTCAAACCATGAAAACAGCACACTTACAGAACCTTCTTCGTTATACATGTATATAGATGTGCAAAAAGACATTGATTGGTGAAAATACCTGCATAGCACGCCAATAGTAAGGCATGAATGAGATAACATAGGCAAGCTCCTTGTATAACTTGCTAGTTGAGCAGGTCTGGTAATGGTGTGTTCTAAAGACTCCTGCAGTAAAATAGCAGGCTGTAAACTCCATGTGCCTCAGCAATGGAATCTGAAAATTAACAGAGACGAGATACCTTCCCATCAGTAAGCTGAACAAAAGTGGAAAAGAAAAAAAAATGTAAAACAAACTTGATACATTTTGTCCTCTGAGCTCTTTTGTAACTTCTGCTATGTTTGGATATTGAATTGAAATATATTGCGAGATCTAAGTAAGTGTTGATTCCACCAATTGGGCTATGGTTCCACATTTTCAAGCTTGGAAGAACTGGAACTGAAATGCTGCCAGCTCCAATCCAAACATTTTAGTGAAATTGGAGAAAATGTAACCAAGTTCAATTAAGCATCCAACACATTCTGATCTAATATATTTATACGTTCATGAAGGTGTTGAGCACATGTAGCAACAAAAGCTCACCTGGCTAGTTAGCTGGTCAGCCATGAAAAAGTCTACCATTAATACCTGAAATGCATCGTGCCTCATCATCAGTCCAATTCATACAATATACTTTTAGGTGTTACACAAAACATGAACAGGCAAAAAAGATTTAAACATGGAAAAATTAGAAACTTTGCCTTGTAAAATGGTGAGAAAATGATATTACGTAGCACTCGCAAGAAGTAATACCGAGTTGAATGATAGAAGATGTTGAGAGGACAAATTAGCAATCCTGCGAAAAACTGAAATGCAAAGTTGAGGAGATCAGACTTGAGGTCTGAAATGCTACAAAAGGCAGTCAAGTAGCCATCACTTCTTACAACAACTCACAGTTATAGCTAAGAAAAATGAAGCTTATAAACATAATAAGCAAGGCATATTGCCTTCTGTAGATATGCTTCTCATGCACTGAACATCATGTAATGTGGCAGTTGAGCCAAATTCCATGGAATTTTCTGTAGTTGAAACAGGTTGCTGACTTTACCACCGTATTCTCACTGTTAGAGGAAGCCTAATTGCTAGAATTTCTACACAGAGAGTAGAAGCCGACTGTAGACATTGCTTGGAATCTATTGCAAATATGGTTGTAACATAAGGAGAAAAAGGCAGAAAGGGATTTAGAAAAAAAACCCTTTTCTGAAGAACAAAGGTCAGAGAATTACCAGGAACAGCAAGCCAGGGATGGCATCAACTTGGGTTGGTGAGATTCCACTGGATCTTAATATGAGGTGGATGATCATGAAGCTTACAACCATAGTCATGAATGAGGTGCAGATGAGAAAGGCATCCCTGTATCTAATGGCGGTGCTTGGAGAGAAGTCGAAGATGAAGATGTAGTTGATTCTAGTGTTCTTCCACATGAAAAGATTGCACCCATACAGAAACACATGCAAACTAAGCAGAGCAAACATGCTGCACAAAAATAAGCCCACAGAGTTAAAAACCAACAATAACAAGTGATGATTCTGGAGCTCACAAACATATGTTCAGCATTGCACATGCATCCCTACGAAAGCTGATTTTCTCTTTCGCTACCTTTCACAGAGCACCAATCCAAACTGAGATTTGCACTAAAAATTTTAATGTGAGCTTTTTATTTTTCTTCTTCTTTTGTTTTCCCCCCCTTCCTCTCTTCTTTCTTTCATCAATCTATGGTCATCTGACCTGATTCACGTTGGGTAAAGAGAGATTGTGTAGACATGCTCATTGTTTTAGGGCCTTTGATTGGTATTCAATGCACAAATTCAACTTGTTAGAGAAGTAAATTGAAAATTTGAGAGTCCAAAGATCTTAAGAAGATTCTGAGTTTTAATCTCTTAGCCACTGGTCCATCAGATATGCCAACATAATGCTATCACAGCAATTTGGACTAAGTTAGGATTGGGCCACATTTTGAATGCAGAATGGTTTAAAAGACATACTATCAATCTTCCACTAAAAACTTAAAATATGGTCAAAACACCCATTACAGCTTGACAATATTAACAATCCCCACTAATCCCGTTGGGACATTGGATGAGGAGGAACGCTAATGTTGCACTGATTTCCTGTAAATGAAATGTATTGAATGAAGCTGCACCACCCAAATCAAAATATCAAGCCTCCTAGCATGCGGTTGACCAAGCTAAAGCTTCGCATTACACCACTGGGAGTCAGCCTATCGATCTAGCTGGCTTATGGGAAAGTTAAATCAGTTTAGAATGAGCTTCTGCCTGCTTAGGTTAATGGTTAAAGAAATGTTGGCTCGCCTACACTGGTATGGACCTTAATCTTTGCATTGCCACCCTTGTTGCCTTTGGGGCCTTTTTCACCGTAATGGCCTTGGGAGTCGTTTGAATACAGTATTTATAAATAATTAAGGGTGTGTTTGGATAAGGGATATAAAATTACCTTTTTTCTTCAATGTGAAGTCATAATTATCTCTAATAATTCTATTTTTCTCATTGTTATTTATATTTTCAATTCTTATCCTTGATTTTTTTAAAGCCTGTCTATTTTATCTTTATTCGTTTAACTCTAAAATCATTCCTTATTCTTTTGACATTAATCTTTTCTCTCATACATATTTTTGTTTCATATTCTCTATCTTTTACCATTATATAACACTCCTAAACAAGAAGATAGTAACACTAACCTTCAGCACAACACTTTAGGAAATTATCTAGACTTTGGTCTAACAATTGCTTGGAGGCAATTACATGGGAGAGTGTTGAGGACTCCAAACAAGCCCTGAATTTTGCTACGTCAGACCGTTCAAGTTGCATTCTTACGTTAGAATCAACACAGGCCCAAAAGAAGCATTATAAAATCGTACTACGTCAGACCGTTCAAGTTGCATTCTTGTGACGAGTGGGGAATGTCCTTGTTCATGTGTTAACCTTAGGAGTAAGGGCCAAGCCCAGTGCATTAAGAATAAAAGAATGCTGAGGTTTATATTGAGTAGATACCAGAAAATGGGGTAAACGGCTTCCATGTAACCTGGCTCTGTTGAGGCGGAAAACATGCCAGTTAGGTGAGCCAAGACAGCATAAATGCAGAATAACGTAATGAAACAGCCGGTGAACAGACCTGCATCAGAAGTCACCAATGAACCAGAACCAACGTCACCCACCCATCCCAATACAGAACAAAAGACAATCAAGATATGGAAAATCCAAGTATTTTCAAGCCGAACCTATGAGGGGCGTTGAAAAATTCTAGTCTTCTAAACCAAGCTTAAAGCCTTAAACTATCCTTCAAACAAGCACATGGTCACATTGTCGGACGTGGACCCAATAAAAAAAATAATAATAATAATAATAATAATAATTATTATTATTATTATTTTGCTGTCGAGATTTTTGATAACATTCAGCAGGGAAAAGAATTTGGGGGATTTGTATGAATCTTATGGTGGATTAGTCACCATCGCCTTGATAAATAAATGATCCAGGAAAGTTCTTGGTTCCAAAGGCTACCTGTATATATGGGTCAGCTGCTTAGGTGAAATGATAGGGCTTTTAAGAGCCGACTGTTTTTGTCCAACTAAAAGATGCTACAGTCAAGTTTCTTTGACCCTAGTAATTATTCCATGCAGTTTGATCCGTCTCTTCTGGCATAAAACTGTAACCACCAGTGTTAGGTTAGTCACCAATTGAATGACATTGCCATATTTATCATTTTGGTCTTCATTTTTAAAAATCCACCAAAAAATATATATGGAAGCTATGTTTTTATCCCATGTCAAAGTTAAGCCAACGATGCCTCTAGCGTCTTACCAATTTCTTAGGCAATGAGTTGAAATGGAAATAAAAATGCATCTTTTATGAAAATAATAAATGGATCTAACACATGCTTGTGCCACGTGAGTATTTAATTAAGATGATTTTTATACCCATAGTTTAGTATATGAAAATAGATAATATGATTGACTTTGATATAATCAAAACAATATGATTGGCTCACATGGTAAGGCTACATAAAAATTTTTGATGAATTAGTTTCGTTGAAATATTTTCCTACATGTATTCATTTTTATTTTCCTCATTCATAAATAAAATGGAGATATAAATAATATTAGTCATAAACTAAATAAAGATAAATATAAGGAAAATAGATAAGAGTAACGAACTGAAAAATAAATAAATAATGAGAGCATTTGCAGATATATATGCCTATATCTTTTATTCATAATTTTAGTTTTATCAAAGTTTTTAAAATGTTTACAAGAGTATTTATATTTCATCAAAATATTTTGAAAACTGCAAAAAATTATTAATTTTTAAATTAATAAATAGCCAGTATAGTTTAAAAAAATGTATGAATTCCTAGAGTCGAATAGTTATCTTCTATGTCCATTTTAAGTTTGGGGTAGGAGGATCATCCATACCATCCTCTTTAATTTTTTTTAACTTTTTTTTTACACTTCTTATTTGATGGGATGTAGTGAAGTTGTCCAGCATTTGATGGATGGTTTCAATCAATGGATTAAATAGTTGAAGTGTAAGAGATTGCAACTGGGTGCATGCACCACAATTTAAGGAAGCCAATCACATGTGAGAAAATCGTTTGTGCATTTATTTGATTACCAACTAAAAAGGTGATCATGTGGGAATCTTTGTGTTGTTGTGGCTTTAGGTACTTCATCGCCTTTTTCCTCTCGTTGTTAGCAAAGTGCTTTGTGAATAAGGACTCCACTTCGTCTGCCAGCCTAACCACCTGAACACAAACATGTTTATTTTAAGAAAAAGAAAAAGAAAAAGTTTACACGCGCAAAAGTAACAAAATGAAATGCTTATATATGTAAAAGTGTGTGTGTCTATATATATATGTGGGCAAAATCACTGGTTTAATTTCTGGTAGATGGTTGTATAATTTAATGACATAATAGATATGGATTTTGGTGCTGATGATTGTATATCTAATAGAAAAACAAGATAAGATGCATTGGAGAATGACCATCTTTTTTTTTTTTCCTACTTTCACCCTAAAAGTGACACACGAAGGTTTCAAAAAGTAAGTGATTTCATTTTCAACTACGCAAGCCTTTTCCTTAATAAGCTGTTGAAATAACATTCAACCCACCCCACTAATTAAATTTAGAAGTGTTTTACAAATTGAGTCCTAAAGTTTAGCAGTTTTACAACAAACCCTTTAATTAGCTGATTAAATTATATATATATATA
>JAYJMB010017011.1:0-41729 GCA_036873735.1 Pouteria campechiana
GGGTTGGTTGGGGTGTGCTTTTCCATGTGAATTTTTAAAAATGAAACACACATGTATGGCGGGGTAGAACGATAGTGAAAGCTTCCCATCTTCCACCCTGTCTGACCTACTTCCCATCTTCCCTAATTGGATGTCTCACAAAAACCATTTTCTCTCCACCGATCTGACTCGCTCCCGCATCTCCCATACCTATTTTTTCAGGTCGGCCTCCGTAAGTTAGCTACCCCAAATCCTCAGATTCCCATCTTCTTGATTCCCCCGGTCTTCCCATCTTCTCGTCTTTTCAGTGCAACAACTACATGACATCTTTCTATGAGCCTCTTTCTCGTCTTGTTTTCTCAGATCTTGGGTTTAATTTTTCTTTCTAGTCTCGATATAATGGATTTGTTGGGTTATCATAATTGATTCTTGACCCATTTCCTCTCAATGGATTTCCCTTCATCTCAAGCATTCACCTCATCATCAATTACCTAGAACAAGGTATTGATTTTATTGGATTGGGTTGAATTTCTTTTGGATTTTTTGAATTTGTAGCTTGTTGGAATTGGAAGTAGTTTATTTTCTTGCCTTGGATTTTTGGTGTTTTTATCTAGGATGTTATTGGAATTTGGGTTTCTATTCTTTATTGGTCATTAATTGGATGTGTGTTGGATTGAATTTATCGAGTTTAGGTCTTTTGGTTCTATAACTAAATCTGGGTTGGTGAAATTTCAACATGAGACACTTTTGTTTGGAGCTGGAAGATCATTCTGCTATAATGGGATGATATTGATTTGGTTCTCATGGGATTTGTGAATCTATTTGAGAATTATCAAGTTTGGACGAGTTAGGATTTTACAAGTATTTTTTTCATGCTTATTCTTTTGTTTATTGCATGAATGAGTTTGTTCTTGTTTCTATTTTTCTATGCATCATTTGAGGAATTTTCTTTTCTATTTAATTTTTATCTCTAGTATTTGCTTAATTTTATTTTTCTGCTATTTGGGTTGTTCTTTATTTAACAAATTTTTATCCTTTTTTTAATATGATTATCTCCTCTAGTCCCCCCCCTCCCTATAACAATTGAGTTTTTACACATGTTACCAAATTTGAATCTATGCCTTTGTTAGGAGGGTTGGGAAGTGGAAGAGTAGCGATTTCTCGAGAGTTAAGGTTGGTTTGATAGTTGATGCTTAGGGCCCTTTAATTACTATAATTTTTGCCTGGGCAGAAGAAAAATGGAGTGGATCTAAATGGTGGCATGACTTGCGAGTAAATGAAGTATAATTTTGCACTTACAAGTTGAATTTCTCTCTCATCAATGAATTATAATTTTAATATCAATTTCAATAAGATCATATTCCAAACTTAAAATAAAAGTTGAGACATCGCTGAAGATAGAAGCCAAGTTACTTTATTTTTGAACTTAACTAGAATAAGTAGAAGCCTATCCAAGTCAGCCTCAGACATAGAAATAGAATTCAATGGCTTAAACATTGTGTCTGTAGGCTTACTTAAGATAATTGAATTTTAATTGTAGCTTACCTATGAGTGAGCTTGCTCTAATCCTCAAGGGAAATTTTTATTTGGTATGATGTGCTTAGTAAGTCAATCATGCTATAATCTCCATTCAACTAGATGCCCCATCATGTCCATTCCAATAGGGTGGATAATGGTTGAAAAATGATTATCGATATAAAGAAGAAGGAAGGATATGACAGAGGCATCATTTTGAAGCAATTTCTAGTATTAGTAGAGGTAGATTTGGAAGATGTGCTCAATATATTATCTCTTATTCTTAGCTTTCCAATGCATCAAGAATCACATGATTTTAAGTTCGTATGAGAAAGTTATGCCCAAAATACTGCAACTATCTCTAGAGCTTCAAATGTCTGAAACCATGTCTAAATCAAAAGGTGTCACTTTGAGGCCATATAGCTCATTATGGAGGCCAATTTAGGAAAAATATCAATATGAAAGTTATAGCCCTTGAAATTATCTGTCCAACAAGATAATAATCACATAATTTTGAGTTTGGATGAAAACGTTATGATCAAAATACTTAAACTACTCCTGAACTGAGATGTCAAAAAATGTAAGTCCAAAAATGGAAATTAAGTCCGGACATGGAACACATACCACACTAAATGGTGTGTGTTAAAATGTGAAGATACAAGTTTCCATTCAACTAATCATCCTAAAAAGAAAAAAGGCCTTCGTCAACAGATTGTTAATCTCTGAAAGTGCTAATAACTCAAATGATTGAAATTGTTGATCATTGTAGGACCCAATTATGAAAAACACATTACTAATCTTTGAAATCACAGTTTGGACAGCAACAACACGTTTGAAACTCATGTTTCAAAAGTTTAGCATTTGTTTTGGATGTAGGATTAAGATTCGAACATGGGTGGAGTAAAAGGGGAGGATCCGGACATGGCTGAGCCAATCCAAACATAGTAGAGCAGATTCAGACATAACAGGTAATATTCAAACATGACAGAGCCAACCTAGACATAGCAAAGTCAATCTGGATATGGAAAAGTAGATTTTGGCATAGTAGACAATATTTGGACATGACAGGCAATATTTGGATGTGGCAGAGCCAATTCAAACATAGCAGAGCCAATCCAGATATGGTAGAGAAGATTCAGACATAACAGGCAATATTTGGACATGGTAGGCAATATTTGGACATGGTAGAGTCAATCCGAACTTTAAAACCAGACTTGGACACTATTTTAGCAAGAAGCCATGAAACCCCAAGTCCAAAAATTAACTTCAGACACAACCATTGCAAGAGTCCCAAGTTTGAAATTTAACTATTGACTTATCTTCCATGTCCGGACTTACATTTCTGAACATCTCAATTCTAGCACAATTTAAGTATTTTGATAACAAATTTCTCTTTTGAACTTAGAATTATGTGATTCTTAGCTCATTAGATAAATAATTTCAAGGGATACAACTTTGATATTGATCATTTTCCCTAAATCAAACTCCATCATGAGTTGTATGGTTTCAAAGTGATGCGTTCTAATTTAGACATGGTTTCAAACATGTGAAGCTGTAGAAATAGTTGTAGTGTTTTAGGAATAAATTTCTCATATAAACTCATAATCATGTGATTATTGATGATTTAGAAATCTAATAACAAGGGATAAAACTTTTATATTAAGCACAACTTCCAAATTTGCATCCATCAATACTAGAAACTGATTCAAAATGACACCTCTTCATATTCTTCCTTCTCCTTTATATCAGTTCAGTCATTATCCACATTATTGGAATGGAGATGATGGTGCATCTAGTTGAGTGGAGATTATGGCATGATTGACTTATTAAGTATATCATACTAAATAAAAATTTTCCTTGAGGATCAGAGCTAGCTCACGCATAGGTAAGCTGCAATTAAAATTGAATTATCTTAAGTAAGCCTATAGACACAATATTTAAGCAATTGAATTCTGTTTCTATGTCTGAGGCTGACTTGGATAGGCTTCTGCTTATTTTGACTAAGTCTAGAAATAAAGTAACTTGGCTTCTATCTTCAATGATGTCTCAACTTTTATTTTAAGTTTGGAATATGATCTTCTTGAGTTCAATATTAAAATTATACTTCATTGATGAGAGAGAAATACAACTTGTAAGTGTAAAATTATACTTCATATACTCACTAGTTATGCCATCATTTAGATCCACTTAAATTTTCTTCTGCCTAGGCAGAAATTACAGCAATTGAAGGGTCCTAAGTATCAACTATCAAACCACCCTTGACTCTCGGGAAATTGCTACTCTTCCACTTCCCAATCCTCCTAACAGAGGCATAAATTCAAATTTGGTAACATGTGTAAAAACTCAATTGTTATAGGGGGGGGGGGACTAGAGGAGATAATCAAATTAAAAAAAAAGAAACAAAATTTGTTAAACAGAGAACAACCCAAATAGCAGAAAAATAAAATTAAGCAAATACTAAAGATGAAAATTAATTAAAAAAGAAAATTCCTCAAATGATGCATAGAAAAATAGAAACAAGAACAAACCCATTCATGCAATAACAAAAAACAAGCACAAAAAAAAATACTTATAAAATCTTAACCTATCTGCATCTGTTAATTCTTGAATAGATTCACAAATCCCATGAGAACCAAATCAATATCATCCCATTACAACAGAATGATCTTCTAGCTCTAAACAAAAGCATGTCATGTTGAAATTCCACCAACCTAGATTTAGTTATATAATCAAAAGACCTAAACTTGACAAATTCAATCCAACACACATCCAATTATAGACCAACAAAGAACAGAAACTCGGATTCCAGTAACACCTTGGACAAAAATATAAAAAATCAAAGGCAAGCAAACAAACTACTTCCAATTCCAGTAGGCTACATATCCAAAAACCCTAAAAGAAATTCACCCCAGACCAATAAAATCAATACCTCATTCTAGGCAATTGATGATGAGGTGAATGGTTGAGATGAAAAGGGACCATTGAGAGGAAACGGGTGAAGAATCAATTATGGAAATCCAATGCATCCATTATCTTTTTTTCCTCATATTTTTAACCATGACATTTTTCCACATAGATATGACATTAAATTACATATTTAATCCCCTCAAATGATTAAGGATAAGATCATTTAATTACCATTTTCTTCATAACTTATTAAATTCATGTACATTTGTCCCAACATGATGGCTTAAAAGATTTCTCTTAGTTTAACACCCTGGTCACATATACTGTTAATGGAATAGTTACATTTAACTCACATGCACTTCATATACACTTGCACTATTTCTTTTCAACTTAAATTTTCTTCAACCCAAGTCATCAATATAATCAAATAAAAGAAATTTCGCCCCATTTTTCACACCTTGGGTGTTATATGATTCAATTATGGTGTTCTTAACTTGTTATATATTGATTATTCTCTTAGTTTATAAATCAAGAATTCTAATTTACTCAACTACCTCTCTCGAGCATCAAGCCAAGTATATATACTCAAAATTTCAATTTCGATATCTCTATAAAAATTAAAAGATTAAGAACTCATTAAGATTTATAATTCTTTCAAATGATTTCACAAAACCTAAAACCTCTCTTGAGTCATCTAGAATTTCATGTTATGATATCTAGATTACAAATGGATGAAGAAGAAATAGATGATGGACTATCCATCAATGAGGTAAATAATGAAGGTAACAATTCTTTAAGATTGGAGGTTTATGCATGATCATCCTAAAAACTAAATAATTGGTGATATTTATGATAGAGTGAGAACTAGATCTTTATATCATCAAATATGTGGTAATTTTGCTTTCATTTCTCAATTAGAGCAAACTTGAATAAATCAAGATATAAAAGAGGAAAACTGAATTATAGTTATGCAAGAAGAATTAGACCAATTCAAATGTAATGATGTGTGAATGCTTGTTCCATGGCCTAACCATCAATTTGTTATAGTAACTAAGTGGCTCTTTAGGAATAAATTAGATGAATCTAGTATAATGGTAAGAAATAAAGCAAGATTAGTAGCAAAAGGGTACTGTCAAGAGAAAGGAATAGACTTTGAAGAATCATATGCTCCTATTGTCAGAATTGAAGCATTAGAATGTTGCTAGCTTTTGCATCTTTCATGAATTTCATGCTTTACCAAATAGATGTCAAAAGTTCATTTTTAAATAGTTTCATTAATAAAGATGTTTATATAGAACAACCTCTTGGGTTTAAAGATCCTTATGATCCAAACCATGTTTTCAAACTCAAGAAAGCCCTCCATGGTTTAAAACAAGCTCCTAGAGCATGGTGTGAGAGACTAAGTAAATTCTTAATAGAAAAAGAATTTACTTGAAGTAAAGTAGATATCACACTTTTCATTAAGCATTTCATTAAGCATGACAAAAATGATATATTAATTGTTCAAATCTATGTAGATGATATTATATTTGGTGTTACTAATAATAAATTATGTTAATATTTTTCTAGAGTCATGCAAGGAGAATTGGAGATGAGTTTAATGGGTGAGATGAACTTCTTTTTGGGACTTCAAGTAAAGCAGATGAAGGAAGGAATTTTTATCCATCAAGCAAAATATACTAAAGAGTTTCTTAAGAAATTTGATTTAGAAGAAGCAAAGCCACTAGTCACACCAATGAGCACCTCTATTAAATGGATAAGGATGAAAAAAGTAAATCTATCTATCAAAAACTCTATAGAAGCATGATAGGAGCTCTTTTATACTTAACTGCAAGCAAACTAGATATTATGTTCACTGTCTGCATGTGTAAATGATTCTAGTTAGATCTAAAGAATCACATCTAGTTTCTGTTAAGAGAATCTTTATATACTTTTTAGACACTCCAAACCTTGGTTTATGGTATCTCAAAGGTTCAAACTTTGAATTAGTTGGGTACTCTAATTTAGTTTTTGTAGGATATAAGGTAGATAGGAAGAGTACTTTAGGATCTTGTCAATTTCTTGGAATTATGATTATATCATAGTTCTCTAAGAAACAAACATTTGTTGCATTATCAACTGCAGAGGCTGAATATGTAGCAGCATGTAGTTGTTGTGTATAGATTTTATGGATGAAACAACAATTAAATGACTTTAGTTTAAACTATGTTGATGCACTTATTAGATGTGATAATACCAATGCAATAAATCTGACAAAGTATCTACTATTGAATTCTAAAACTAAACACATAGAGGTCAGGCATCACTTTATTAGAGATCATGTACAAAATCATGATATTTGTTTAGAATATATACCAATTGAAAATCAGTTAGTAGACAGTTTTATAAAACTACTTCCAAAGAATAGATTTTGCAAAATTAGAAGAGAACTTGGTATATTAGATCCATGTGCATAAAATGTATATTACATAATTTAATTATTTTATAATATTAATGATCACATGATGATGATTATAATAATGCCCAAATAGCTAAGCTATTCACGAAGCCATATTTCTAATATTCAGATTATTTCGAAAGTGTGTGTCAGAAACTTTGAAGGAGTTTAAAAGTCCTTTCCACAATTAAATAATTTTTTTGAGCACCTTCAGAAATCATCAAACATCCATCACCTTCAGAATCTCTAAAGATTGTAAATAGCTTTAGAAATAACAAAATATGCCCTTCATAACACTCTCAGAACTTCTGACACTACTTAGTTCAGAACTTCTGAAGCATTATTGTAATTACCATAATACACTCAGAATATCTAGAATCATGATTCAAAGACTTCATATCACTTAAAAACCCTAACTCTAGAAATTCTGAATCTTTCATTTCATTCTCTGTACCCCTCTTTAGAAACGATGATTCAAATTCCCGCATTGTCTACATACTCTCTCTTCCAAAACGTCCTCATTTCACTTCAACTTTAGAAATCTCTCATCCTTAGAATCTTCAAAAACCCCTCTCTTTCAAAACCCTAAAAATCCTCCAGCTGCTACAAATGGCTAGGATGAAGAGGGTGACCAAAAGGATAGAATCCTAATCCACAGATTCTGGAATAAGAAGATGATTAGAAAGTTCAGAAGAAGAAACTTTAAGGAAGAAGAGGAGAATAGAAGGTTATGTCCTTAAGGTAATCTTCAATAACAACACTTTAGCTCATGATAAATTCATCAAATATTTTGAAGGGAGAAAAATAGTGAAAAGATGAAATTTTGACTTTGAGGCATTTGGTGAAAATAAGTTAAATTTGGAAGTAACCAACTGGATTAAATTCCAGGGTTGGGAAGAATTCCTAAGTTATAAGGATTATTTCTACCCAAGACTGGTTCAAGCCCTAATTGGTAATTTCAGACTCAAAAGTCATTGATTAGAAATTTGGAGATAGATCATTCACCTGAAAGCATAAGGAATGCATTCAACATTTCTGATGAAGAAGAAGAAATTGAATATCTGTCAACTAGAATTGGTCTATTTTCAGATTTGACTGGAGTAGAAATTGATTAAAAAGAAAATTATTTGCATGTAAGCCATCACAATGTGGATTTGAAGATTGCTCAAATGTTAATCTTCAACAACTTCCATTCCAAAATGGGAGGAACTGATCAGATTTTTGAGAAAGAAGCCAAGACATTGTGAGCTTTGAAAAATAGGAAGAAAATCAACATTGGTCAAATTATGATAGACCAACTGTACCTGATTCAAATAACTCCTAGGCTTCATCTTCCTTATGGGATTATATTGAGTAAATTCTTAAGGATGACTAACATTGATCTTTCTAAAGAAGAAGGAGAAGAATTCAAGGAAAAAGAAATCATAAACAAAGACATTACGAGGAGAATAGGCTTCAAACATACTTTAGAAGGTTGGATTTCTCAGAAGCCAAGAAAGGAAAAGTAAATAAAGAGATCAAGAAATGAAGAAGAAAGAAGAGAAAGGCAAGAAACTATAGAAGAGGCTACAAACATAAGAGAAGAAGCCATAGGAAGAAATGAAGAGAAGACAGAACAAAAAGATAGAGAGGAAAGTATAACAGCAGCACCATCCGAACTAACCCAAACTCAATAACATTCATCCATACCTCAACCTCATTAACTCACCTACACAACTCCACAAAACATAGAATCCATTCTTTCAACCCACCTTCTACCCTTTCAAACCAGACTAACTAATCTTGAAAACCATAACACAACTCTTCACCTAAAACTAGACTCAATTTGGGAATCATTATGTCAAACATTTGATGCATTGAATGCTCAAATTGAATCTATCAAAACTTAACCTCAAACCAACCATCCTCCTCCTCTCAAACATTCTCTCATCAATCACTTCACAACACTCCCTCACCTATTCATTTCCCCACACAACCACAATCCCATTCACTCAATCA
The DNA here is from genome assembly GCA_036873735.1 of Pouteria campechiana. Taxonomy (NCBI): domain Eukaryota; kingdom Viridiplantae; phylum Streptophyta; class Magnoliopsida; order Ericales; family Sapotaceae; genus Pouteria; species Pouteria campechiana. The sequence continues at coordinate 8,837 of JAYJMB010017011.1, forward strand.
CTCACTTTCTACAACTAACATTCTTCCATTAGAGAACATAATCTCTAAAGGGAAAACTCCTTCTCACTCCCCTTTATCCACATCACTAAAATCCCCCTCTTCACATCCATCTCCTACAGTTCTAGAAGTTGTCCTGTCCTCTTTAGTCTTTCCTAAATTTCTACCCATTGAGCCATTACCATTGTTCCAGAAAATTATCGTTCAAATTCCGATAGAACTCTCATTAGGTATCAAAGACCCTTCTCTAAGATAGACTTCATTTCACCAGGACCACAAAAATATTTGGATTGGTTTGATTCATGAGATTGATAGGATATTCCAACTAGATATGATAGATTTCACCTAGAAAATATTAGGATTAAGAACCTCAGAACCCCAAAGCCTCAAAGAAAATAGAAGATAACTCTGACCTTCTTGTGAGAATCTATCATCCAATAAAAATGACATACTCTAAATTCAACGCTCAATCAAAAATCAATACTGCCATCTCCAAGATGTTTTTATCTCACAACCTCATTATCTCTCCTAAAGAACTACCATTTCCATAAATCACTGATCCTATTACCCTTTCTAGAATTCAACTTATTCCTGATCCTCCTCTCACTTCCACGAGCCATGACATTAAAATGCCTCAATTAGAATCATTTCAAGATGCATATACTGAAAAACTTCTTCAATTGTTTCCAGCATTAAGGCATCCTTGAAATTCATTTCCATCTCCTTGAGGACCTCATAATCACATTTTTATAATTGAGGAAGAATTCTCATTTTTCTTAAAAGCTAATCTGCAAGCTATTGCTGACAACCTTCTCCTTCCTTATCCACAACTTGCTGATTTAACAATCTAACACAAAATTTGGGTGTGTTTTTCCAAACCAACCTCATCCTTACCAAAAACCTCAAGAAAACCACCTTATATTCCCAAACCTTCATCAGTACAATCTAAACCAAAAAGGAAACCTAGAATTCCACCTCCAAAAATTCATAAAAAGGCTCCTCTTCCTTGAGTTACTTTGCATTATGAAGAATACATGGCCAGAATGAATGCCGATATTGAAGCCATTCTAAAGTAACTGCTTGTCCTTTTTCCTGAATTGCTAAATCTCACCTATAAAGACCATATAGATCTGATTTATGTTTCAACCTATAATTGTCCCTTCTTAACTCATGAACCGCCCACTGTAATTCCCAAAAATCCCACTTTCATTCCTCTCTCTCCTCCTTCCAAAATTAAACAATCTATGTCTAAACCATGTAGGTCCTCTTCCAAACCACCAACTCAACATTCTAACCCCACAACCACCATTCTTCCTCCTTTTCAAGACCCTAACTTCTTTTCTAAAACCTACTCTAGAAAGACAATAACCTAATCTACTACTATCTTTATCTCACATCTTTCTTTTCTGGCTATCCTTATGTTATTTCTTTTTACTGTATTGCATCTACACTTCTTGTGATGTATCTACAATTGCTATGTAAATTGATTTTCTTTGTCACTCTGATGTACACATATTTTGCAATTATAATACAATTTCTTTCTTATTCTCTTTCACCCTCTAGTTGAATTTTACATTTTACTCCTTTTGATTATCACAAAAAGGGGGGAGATAGTACAAATATCAGAGTAACTAAGTGTAGTGATATAAAAATAACTAAGTGCATACATTCAGGAGAAGCTTACCCAAGCAGGGGGAGCCCCACTAAGTCAATAGAAGCACATTGTATATTTTTTATGAAAGGTTTATCACTTAAATTTTTTGTCATCATCAAAAAGGGGGAGAATGTTAAGTCTAACCCCTTTACTAAGCTTGATTTTGATGATGAATGAGATTAAATAACTTAGTTTTGATGATGAACAAACAAATGAATGAAAAATTAAGGTACTAACAGGTTACTTTCCAAGTGATACAACATTTACATATCAAAACAGATTAAGAAAAATTATAAATAGTGTTAATTATAAGATTATTACATTAACCATTCAAAAGAAGATAATTTAAAAGGAATGCTCAAATAAAATTACTCAAAAGTCTCTCAGAATCTTGTTAGAATCTTTTCAGAGATATGACATGAAGCCCAAAATTTTAGAAGTATTCAAGAACCACTTTAGAACCTCTTCAGAAGCATGTAAGAATTCCTTCAAAGATATGACGTAAAGCTCAGAAGCGTTCAAAAGTAATCAGATGTACTTCAGAATTCCCTCAAAAATAACTTAGAACCTCATCAAAGTCAAGATGTAAGCATCAGAACTAACTTTGAAGCAATATCACACTTTAGAGGTCTTGCAAAAGTATTCACAAACTGCAGAAATACTTTAGAAAGAATTCTATGCATTCAAAAGTTCTTTAGAAGAATCTCAGAAATGCTTCCAAATCTCAAAAATATTTTTGAAGACTAATAATTGTAATACCAAATTAGTTCAAAAGAAATTTCTGAACTCAAAACCTTATCAGAAGATTTTCAAAAGCAATATAGAAGATTGTTAAAAGTAACTTTAAAAAGCCAAGAATATCAGTTGTTGATTTCAATCCTCAAAATTAACTCAGAAGATCCTCAAAAGCAACTTAGAAGCTTTTTCAGAGGTGTCTTCAAAAAGATAAGACTCAAAGAAATATATCAGAAGCAAAATTCAAGCTTCAGAGATATCTTAAAAGTTTCTCAGAAGCTCTTCAAAAGTCCAAAATATGACCATTGATAGCAAAATCAACCTTTAGAGAATTTGAGAGTATGCAGCTAAGAAAAATACTTATCTTAGAAGTTCTAAAGAACTAATTCAGAAACTCTGATAAGCGGTGGATTGAATGGTACAAAAGTCAACATCAAAATTTTTGAAGACTTATCTCAGAAGTTCTAAAGCTAGACAGAATGCAAAAAGTCATACCAACTCTACCAAATATTTGAAAAAGCGCTAAAGATTACAATGGGTAAAATTTCTCTTAAAGCTTATAAAATGATGATTAAAGCAAGACACAAAATAACCAATACACATAGAAAATTTTTTGATTCAAGTATTTAAAAAGAGCATTCAAAATCTTCCATCGTTCAACTCTAATTGCTTCAACACTGCCAAAGCATTCAAAGCCAGATTTGCATCAACTTCAAAGGAGTTTGATAAATATGATCTTATTGTATATTTTGTTCATTTATTTAAGCTTTTAATTTTTGTACAAAATTTGCCTAAGTAAGAGGCACTAATCTATACATTTCAATTTGGAAAACCAGTGAGTTAGTTGGTGAGCTTTGAAAACTAATAGTTTGTAAACGTTTCTAACGAGTTTGGAAAACTAGTAAGTTAATTGGTGAGCTTGGAAACTAATGTTTAAAATTTTCTCATGAGCTTCGAAAACCAGCAAATTAATTGGTGAGCTTGTAGAAAAACCAACATGTATAAGTTTGTTGGAGAGCTTGGACACCAACGTGTATAAGTTTGTTAGTGAGCTTGTAAAACCAATAGGTGTTTAGTGGATCTTGAGATCAGTAGAGGAGACTAACTTAGAGAAGTGGAGTAGGAACCCAAGAAGGACTGAACCACTATAAAAATCTTATGCATATGTGCTGTAAAATTTACTTCATTTTATTTTAAGCACATCTTTCAAGTTATTGGCTAAAATTTTTGAAAGCTCAATTCACCCACCGTCTAGAGCTACCATCCAACAAGGGACCAATATCTCGCACTTTAGAGGTAGTTCAGAAGCTAGCTAGAACCACCTCAAAAGTACTCCACCCTAAGAAGAATGATGTTTCTGCACTCAGAAGTTCGTCAGTAAGAACTTTTGAATATGCTCAGAAGTGAATCAGAACCAATGAAAAAGCAAGATAGAATTATGTTTTTGCACTTAGAATTCTTCAATAAGAACTTTGGAATATGTTCAAAAGTTACTCAGAAGCATGCAAAAGCAATGCATAAGATGCTTCTGTAATCAAAAGTTTAATAAAAGAACTTTAGAAATAATTCAGAGGAAGCTAATGGATTCAAAAACATCTCAGAAGCAATGTAAAATCACATTCCTTGCAATCAGAAGTAGAATGCTCTATTTCAAAAATAGTTTTTGCAATCAGAAGTTCATCAGAAGAAATTCAAAAATGATGTCTGAGAATATTATTAATAATGAAGCTCATAAGTTCAGAAGAAGTTTCTGAACTCAGAACCCCATCAAAAGTTATTTCAAATCTCTTCAAAGATATAGTGTGAGCCTCAAAATCATTTCCAAAATATTTCTCATGTCTTTAGAAATAGATAAGAAAAACTTCCAAGGTTCAAAGTTGTAATAGGAGATCAATAACAATAAAATTGAATGAACATAGAAGAAGTTTCTATGTGCAAAAGATTCTCAAAAGTAATACAGAAGCTCTTCAGAAAAGCATATTCAAAATGTCCAAATTTAAGAAGTTCATCATAAGCATAATTCAATCACTCAGAAACTCTTCAGAGGTTTCTCAAAAGCAAGAACATGATTGATGAATGTGTCAAAAATAAGATTTAGCCTTAAGAAGAATCAATGATCGATCGTGTAGAAATGCTATTGCTGTCGCTAGCTCAGAAGTTTTATAGAAGTTTTTTAGAAGAAAGTTCAAAGTAATGCTCTGTTCAAATTCCAAAGACAAGTTAAAAGAAGCATATTAGAGGCAAAATGTACACTTCAAAAAAACCTTAGAAGTTTCTAAGAAGTAACTCAGAAGTTATTCAGAGGTAACTCAGAAAACCTTCAGAGGCATTTTCAAAAAGCCCAAAGCTAAGAAGTTCATCAAAAATAAAGATTCAAGCTTCAAAGGCTCTTAAGAAGCTTATTAGAAGCAAAAAATGTGCCCGTTGAGACTACCAGTAACCAAAATCAGTCATCAGAAGTTCTAAAGACTTATATCAGAAGTCCTGCATTAAATGCATAATGGTAACTGATGGTAGAAGCAGCTCAGAAGTTCTGAATACTAATCTTAGAAGTTTTGAAGCTGGACATAACAACACAAAAGCTGGACAGAAGAAGAAGATAATGGCAAGGCTTTGAGTTCTCTTTTTCAAACGGTCAGAAAGTAGTTTAAAATAATCATAAAAGCTAATACTTTTTTTACAGCTTATAAAAAGAAGATTCAAATGTTTAGAAAATATTACATCTGAGAACACGAGAGATAAGAAAATGTTCACTCAAGCATTTTACAAAAGCTCTTAGATTTAACTCTATGAGATCAGCTCCATTGTGCTACATTCTAACAAGCATTCAAAGCAAATCATTCATCAACATTTGGAATCTAATCTTTATTGCTCTTTATTGCTATATTAATTGTGTTTTTATTACTACACTTTGTACACTCTACCTATCAAGAGGCATTCAATTTTGTATGCTTTTATTTACTGTTTTCTCATATAAGTTGTTGGTGAGCTTTGAAAACCAACCTGTATAAGTTTGTTGGTGAGCTTTGAAAACCAATGTGTATAAGTTGTTGGTGAGCTTCGAAAACCAACTTTTATAAGTTTATCAGTGAGCTTGGAAACCAACAAGTGTTAGTGGAACTTGAGCTTAGCAAGAGAGACTAACTTAGAGAAGTGGAGTAAGTACCAAGTTAAGGGTCAAACCACTAAAAAAACATTGTCTTAGTGTGCGGTGTGATCTTTCCCACTTTATTATAACACTACCTTTTGAACTTGGTCAAAATTTTTAAAGGCTCGATTCATGCCCCTTCTTGAGCCACCATTAGCTAGGAACCAACAGGGTTGACCCAAGGCTAGGCCTAGCATAGAGACAAGCCTAAAAAATAGAAATAGACTTGGACAACTAGGTTTATGTCTTAGGCCTAGCACTAGGTGGCTTGAGAGCCCAGGTGGTGATAGTGACCATGCGACAATGTCTAGCAACATCCAGTGGGATCAAGTCCACCTAGTGAGTCCAAGTGTCTGGCGAGCTCATGTAAGTGGATGGCTTAGGCAAGTTTCACTTGCCATGGTGTAGGAGCACTGGTGCCGACATTTGGTCTCTAGCCTTGTAAGTGGAAATGGATCAAAGAATTTTTTTGTGATTTTTAGGACCCCCTGATCTTTGATTTGGATGATCAGATAATCGAATTTGAAGTTTTTGACTTTTTGGACCCAACAGAAGGGTTATATTGCTCAAATAGTGGCTAGATCATAAGTTGTTTTGAACATCCATGAAAGAATGGGAATTACTATTGTAAAATTTATTCAAAGTTCGCTAAATCAGACTAGATATGGTCTAAGATGTAGTTTACTATTTCCTTAGTCCCTAAGATAAGTCCAATCTCAAAAGCACCTTATCCATGGATCCAAAGGAGTTAAGGGAACTAAAAGAGCAGTTGTAAGAATTGCTTGACCTAGGATTCATCTGTCCAAGTATATCATCTTGAGGAGCTCAAGTTTCTTTCGTTAAAAAGGACTGTAATCTTAGATTATGCATAGACTATGAAGAACTAAACGAGATGACTTTCAAGAATAAATATCCTCTTCCTCGCATCATGACATATTTGACCAACTACAAGGATTCATTATTTTCTCTAAGATTGATCTTTGATCCGATTATCATTAGTTAAAGATTTGAGAAGAAGACATATTGAAGATTGCATTTTGTACTTGTTATGGTTATTATGAACTCTTGGTAATGTCATTTAGATTGATAAAAGCCCCTCGATAACCTTCATGGACTTGATGTATTGGGTGTTCAACTCATTCTTAGATTGATGTACGGTTGTATTTATCAATGTCTTGAAACCTAGAATTAATGTTTTAGAATTTGGTTGCATGATTTTGGAACTTGGTTTATGTTACTTGCATGAAATTCTGCATGGTTTCTTCAAGCGTAGGCTTTTCTGGTTGAGGTTGAAATGAGGTTCCAGCTTGATTTTGACTTCTTTCATCATTCTAATAGAAGTTAGGATGATTTCTCCAACTACGGTTGTAAGTGTTTGAGTTAGGGTCATTCTGTGGCCTCTAGTTGTAGAAGTTTATTGCATTGGCTTGCTTAAAATCACTTATAAAAAGTTCATTTGAAGGGCAAACATTAGGTGAATGTCCTGAATTACAACAAAAAGAACAAACCTCTACTAGAGCAGGTTGTGGTTGCTTCAAGTGCACTATCATAAAGCACATTGCCTTCATCTGCTTAGCCATCTCTGACATCTACATTGATAGATCAGAATTAGTATTCATTTTATAAAGTCCCCTAGATCTACCTCTTACACTTTTCTATTGAGAATTTGCTCACAACATCTCATAAAGCTCATAAGTTTCTTTCAGAGTCTTTTCTCCCATGGCTCCACCTACAGCATTGTCAACCATAGCTTGGCATGGTTGTGTCAGTCCATCATAGAAAAATTGGTTAAGCAACTCAAGTGGATATCTATGATGAGGGCATTGAACCAAAATTGCTTTAAACCTTTCCATGCCTCATGAAAAGCTTCACCATCCATATAAGCAAAAGTGGCTATTTTGCTTCTCAATTCAGCAATTTTAGCATGAGAGTATGTTGGTCCCATTTAGATGGTGACTCAAGAGGGGGTGGGGGTGAATTGAGTCTATAAAAATTTTGGCCAGATAATAGTTAAAGTGCAATACTAAAGAAATCACTGATAACACAATGCACTTAGACAGGTATTTTTATAGTGGTTTGGTACTTCACTTGGGTTCCTACTCCACTTCTCTAAGTTAGCCTTTTCTGCTAAACTCAGGTTCCACTAACACTTGTTGGTTTTCCAAGCTCACCAACAAACTTACACAAGTTGGTTTTTCAAGCTCACCAACAAACATATACAAGTACTCAACAAGTATTCTACTTATTTTCACTACATAGATGCAAGCTAATGAACTTGCAGAGATATACAAAAATAAAAGTATACAAATGTTAATGCCTCTAACAAACTAATTTTGTACTAAGTTTGAAAGCAGTAAATGCAAGTAATATGGCAATAAGAGTAATGAGATTCAATCTCCAGAAATGGTTGAATAAATGACTTCGAATGCTTCTTTGAATAAACTACAGTGGAGTTGAAATCGTGAAAGAAAAATCTTAAAGACTTAAAAAATGCTCTCTCTTATTTTTTCATGTAAAAAATGTTGTTGCCTTTGATCTCACTTAACTTCTTTTATATGTAAGTTCTCTGTCTTTCTTCGAGATCTTTGACTTTCTCTACTGTGGTAGGTGAGAAATATTAAATGCTGAGAAACATTCAATTTTAAGACCTTCGTACTTTCAACGCTATTTCAGAGGCTATGAACTAACATCAGATCCTCTGAAATTCTAAGTAGCTTAAAGTTTCTACACAGCTCACATAAGTTTTCATTACTTTAGATACACCAAAGATGTTCTTCGGAGGCTCCAAAATAGCGTTACTGAAACAACCCGAGAAAGGACCGTGGAGGTTGACTCTAAAGTAATTAACTCCATGACTTCAAAATATTTTTGTCTCTAAAGTAAATATTTGGTGACCTTGAGAAAATCAACTACGAAGGCTGTAGTTGTCTCTGAAATACTTTATCGACTCTAAAGTTATTTTGGCTATACTTTGACGTGCATGACTTAACTTTGAAATTATGATTTGTCTCTGAAATAAGTATTCTATGATTCTAAAGGAGGTCATTGTCTCCGAAGCACCTTGTTGACTCAGAAGAACTTAACTTAGCCCTAAAACTTACATATTCATGACTTTGAAGTGCCATCAATGTTCTGACATTATTTTTCCTATCTTCGAAGTTCTTCAGTGGCTCCGAGACTTCTCTGCTGAATCCGAAGCTTGTAACTTTGTGATTTTGAGGTGATGAACTTTGAAACTGAATTTGACTTCAAAGCTTTCTTTAAGACTTTAAACTTTCTGTTCTCTTGTTTTAAGTATATATGTGATTTATATACTTAAGTTTCATCAGCTTTTACTTGATTTCCTCCTTTGATCATCATGAAGATTATTCCCAAGTTAAGTTTAGAAATATTTCTGACTTGAGACTGGATTGTTAGTGCTTTAATGTTTTCATGTCTTTACTCATCATCAAAACATACTTGGTTAAGAATGTTCATCATCAAAATCAAGTTTATTTAAGATAGTATGTTCAACATTTTCTCCCTTTTTGATGATGACAAAACACTAAGTGATATACCTTTCAAAGTTTATCTAATAATAATCTTAAAACAACTTAATTACAAGAATTTTAATGAGATTTCTATTTATTTAGTGCACCTTCCCCTCGATGGGTGCACAAAAATTTCAACTTACTTTCATACAAAATTTTCATACATTCAATAAATAAAAAGTTTCATTAAATTTAGTACATTTTCTCCCCCTTTTTGTCATAATAGAAAAAGTGGAATGAAACAAAATGAAGACTGTATAGCCTTTCATAACCAAAATATATACATACATAATTTTTCATGGATAAATAAATTTCAATTATAGAACAAAAAAAATCATAAATACAGAATTCTTTTACAATATACAAAAAAATTGAAGGTAAAAGAATCGGCGGGATGGCTTGGTCTTTCTCTTATAGGTATTAGAGAAAGAATCTCTATGAGGGGTAAGAGTAGGCTTGGGTTGAGAAGAGGATGGGGTAGAAGAGGTCTTAGGTGGTTTGGGAGATGACTTGGGTCTTTTTTATAGAGGAGGGGGAATGAAAAATGGATCCTTTAGAATTGTTGAGGGAGGTTCATGGGTATATGCTATTGGTGCACAGTTTGAAACATAGATGAAGTTAATACACTCTCAAAATGCTGGTTCTAGCAATTCAGGAAAGATTGCAGGAAGGCCTTTCAAGAGATTTTTTGTGTTTGCATTCATCCTAGCTATAGATAGGAGCCCTTTTGTGTTCCTTTGGAGGTGAAATCCTTAGTTTCCTCTTGGGTTTGGAAGAAGATGGCTGGGTTGAAGGTTTTGGTTTTGGAATGGTAGGAGGTTTTCTAGGAGTTTTGGCTATGTTAGAAGGTGGTGGTGAAGATTTGAGTTTTTGTAAAGGGGTTGGTTGAGATTTGATCTTCCATAACCTGTGTTGGAGAGAAGGATCGGATAACTGAGGATAGGGAAGAGGAAGATTTTCAACTATTGCCTCTAGATTGGCAGAATTGTAGAATGTGAATTCTTCCTCAATGATAAGAAAGATATGATGAGGACCTGAGGGAGATGGAAATGTAGTTCTGGGAGGTCTAGATGCTAGAAGCATTTGAAGAAATTTCTCAGTGTATGTTTGAAAGATTGAATCTCTATTAGGAATTTTAATTTTGTGGCCCTTTGGAGTCAATGGTGGATTAGGAAGAAGTTGAATTCTATGAAAAATGTTAGGATCCTCAAGTTTAGAAAATGGATATTCTTAAGGAGATAAAATGATGGACTGAGAAAGAAACATCTGAGCAATTTCAGAGTTGATTTATGACATATTGCTAAACTCAAAAAATGTCATCTTGATTGGATTTGCAATACGAAAAAGAATATTAGGATTATCAAAAGTTGGTTTTGGTCGAGATTGTGGAGGAGTTGGAGTTTTTCTCCATTCTGGATGAATTGAGGGTGAGTCCCATTCTGGTGGAATTTGATCAATTCATTCAGGAAAGAGTTCTCTTGACAAATAAAGGTCCTTTTCAGTAAAGCCCAAATTACCATTTGGTCCTAGATTCTAGATAAAATACATCTTAGGAAGAGGAATAATGATAAGATACTTCCCATGTTGAACAATAGATCTATGAGAATTGGTAAGATATCCTCAAGTAGATTGGAGAAGGCTTCAGTGTTGGGAATTGATGGAGGCTGTGTTGGAGGAGGGGAAGAAGCAACTTCAGCAGGTTCACTCTCAGGTTAAGTAACCTCTAAAATTGCAAAAGATGATGGATGAGGATGAGGATGAGAGTGTGAGGGGGAAGACACTGCTATGATGGGAGAGTTGGTTCTAGGTGGAGAGAAGTGGTGTGGAGGTAAAGGGAAGTGAGTTAGAGGTGGAGAGAAATGAGGGTGATAAGCTTAACTTCTAAATAACTCTGCTAGAGATTGTAGAGAGTTAAGTCGTTGATCAATCTTGTCATCTTCCAGGATCATGGATGACATGGCAGTGTTGAGTCTATGATCCATTCTATTCATTTGAAGAGCTAGAGTAGACAGATAGTGTTCAATCATTATCAGTCTATCTTCTAGGTTAAGTGGGATAGGTTGTGTGGTGGGGATTGATGAAATGGTTGGTGTGATTGGTTGATGTGAAGAAGTGGGTCTTATGGGTGATAGAGATCTGATGGGTGTGAATGAAGTGGTTGGAGTTGCTGCTGTTGTCTCATTTTCTTCTCTTAATACTTCTTCTGACCCTTGTACTCTGACATTTCTTAGATCTTCTCTAGAGACATCTTCTCTTATTTCTAGGGTCTCCTGTCTTGTTGGGATTTCTAATTCTTCTGATCTGGATCTCTTTAGTTGCTCAATTTTTCTTGGTTTTTCATTGATCCGGCCTTGAGATGTCCTCTTGAAACCCATTCTTTTTAAGGTTCTTTCATCAACTGTCTAAGTCTTTAGATTCTTCTTTCTTTTCTCTGGTCAGATCTACTCCTACATCTCTGAGAATTCTTGTGAAAATCATCCTATATGGAAGTGGAAATTTTGTCATGGATTTCGCTAGATACAAATGATTCACTATGCAAGGTTTATTTTTTTTTTTGTTTTTCAAAGCCCATAGCACTTTTGCATCTTTCTTTGAAATTGAATATGTGGCTCCTATCCTTGGATACACATTATTTATCAGATGACTGGCATGTAAGTAGTTTTTCTTTGCATCTGTTTCAACTCCTGCCAGGTCTGAGAATAATCTTACTATACTTGATGGCCACTCAACATGTTCTTCTTCAATTTTTGGGAGGTTAAGAATTCATCTTAAGTTATTAGGGGATAGGTTTATCTCACTCTCGTCTATCCATGATTTCTGTGTACTTGAGTTCAGATTATTGATTACAGCTTTCACCATTCTAGGATAACATGGCTCTTTATAACTCAAAAAATCAGTTCAACCTTGGAATTGAAACCACTCACATACTTCCAAGTTTATTCCTCTTTCTCCAAATACCTCAAAATTAAATGCTCTACCCTTGATAATTTTCTTACTTTCATACTTTTGAATATATCTAGAGTAGGCATTTTCTCTATTAAGAAAAATTACCTCAAATGTGTCATCCTCACGCCTCACTCTTTTAGAGATACTTGTTTTTGAGGCTTCATCCCTTTCCTTCCTTTTATTGCTTGAATAAATTGTTTTTGTTCTTGCTATAGTAGTCAAAAAAATGTGGATTTAGAAATTGATAGAGAAGATATGACAGAAGAGTTGCTTGAACTTAGGAGTTTGAATTCGGCTAGAAGTAGAGGAGTTTCTTTGAAGGGATGCTTTTATATGCTCTAGAAAAGGGGTTTTAGGTTTTAAAATTTTTTTGAATAGTTAAAAAGAGTTTTGAAATTTTAGCTTCTCCAAAAAAATGTTATCGGAGGCTTCGAAGATAGGATATGACACCTTCAGAGGCAACAATCATGATGGTTCGGTGACTCTAAAGCTTTACTTTGGAGGCGGCATAATCTATCGGAGGCTACAAAATGATTTTGGCAGTTCCAAAGTTTTATTTTGGGGTATGGAATTCTTTTGAAGGAGTTTTAGTTTTCCTGCGAATAGTTCAAAATCTGTTGTGGAGGTTCCGAAATAATGCAAATTTTCAGATTTGTTCTTTTGTGCATTTTTCATCAGAGTTATCAGTATGAACATATTTTCCATCTTATAGATGTTTTGTTAATTTTTAACTTAAGCATTTGGATCTAAAACACCTAATTCTCATCTTAATTTACTAAATCTATCTTCTAGAAGAGGTTTAGTAAAGATATCTGCTAATTATTTTTAGTGGGCACAAATTCTAAACATATTTATGCTTTTGAACATGATCTCTGAAAAAGTGATGATTAATTTCTATATGTTTTGTTCTGAAATGTAAAATTGGAATTTTGGTCAGACTTATAGCACTAGTATTGTCACATCTTATAGGGATATCAACAAAGTTAGGGCCAAAGTCATTTATTGCTGCTTCATCCAAAGGATCTGAGCACAACAACTGCCAGCTACTACATATTCTGCTTCAGCAGTTGATAATGCCATAGATGTCTACTTCTTGGAAAACCATGATATGATCATACTATCATACTTCCTAGAAATTGACAAGATCCTAAGATACTCTTTCTATCTACTTTATATCTAGCAAAATCTGCATTTGAGTACCCTACTAAATTGAAATCTGCAAAATCGAGGCTTGGTGTGTCTAAAAGATATCTGAAGATTCTCTTTACAATAATTATGCATGACTCTTTGGGACCTAACTAAAATCTAGCACACATGCAGACACTAAACATTATATTTGGTCTACTTGCAGTCAAGTACAATAATAATCCTATCATGCTTCTATAGAGTTTGTTACATACTAATTCACCTCTTTTACCTTTGTTCATCTTTATTGAAGTGCTCATTGGTGTTCCATATCTTTTACCATCTTCAATGTTGAATTTCTTTGGGAGTTCTTTTATATATTTGACTTAGTGAATGAGGATTCCTTCTTTCTCTTGTTTGATTTGTAGCCCTAAGAAAAAATTGAGTTCACCCATCAAGCTTATTTTAAGTTCTCCCTGCATAGTCTTAGAAAACTCTTTGCACAGATTTACATTAGTTGCACCAAATACTATATTGTCAACGTAAATTTAAACTACAAGAATGTATTTCATTGTAAGCTTAATGAAGAGAGTGGTATCCACTTTACCCCTTGAAAAAATTTTCTCAATAAAAAAATTGCTTAGCCTCTCATACCAACCTCTAGGAGCTTGTTTCAAATCATAGAGGGCTTTCTTGAGTTTGAATACATGATTTATATAATGTGGATATTCAAACCCAAGGGCTTGTTCCACGTATACCTCTTCACTAATGAAACCATTTAAGAATGCACTCTTTATATCCATTTGATATAGTTTGAAATCCATATATGATGAAAATGCAAGAAGCATTCTAATGTCTTTAATCCTTGTAATAAGGGCGTATGAGTCTTCAAAGTTGATACTTTCTTCTTGACAATACTCCTTTGCAATTAATCTTACCTTATATCTTACTACAACTCCTGATTCATCTAGTTTATTCCTAAAGACCCATTTTGTTCCTATAACTAATTGATGGTTTGGTCTTGGAACAATAGTCCACACATCATTTCTTTTAAACTGATCCAATTCTTCTTGCATAGCTAAAATCTAGTTTTCATTTTCTAATGCTTGATCTATGCAAGTTGGTTCTAATTTACAAATGAAGGAAAAATTTTCACATATTTGGTGATAGGATGATCTAGTTCTAATTTTATTGAACACATCACCATTTATCTGGTTTTCAGGATGAGCATGCATAAACCTCCAATCTCTAGGAAGAGATGAGTTACCTTCCTCATTTATCTCCATTGTGGATGGTTCAACTTCATCCATTGTTGTCTCTGATAGTGGAGCTTCTACTTGATTATCTTGTAATTTCAATTTCTCTATAGTTGTTTGAAGATTATCTATTTCATCATCAAAATCACTATTTCTTTTTGTAAAGTTAGTATGTTCATAAAATTTAACATGAATAGATTCATCTACAATCTTAAGTCTCAGGTTGTATACTCTAAATGCTTTACTAACAATGGAATATCCCAAAAATATACCTTGATTAGATCTACAATCAAATATTCCAAGGTTTTCTTTATCATTGTTAAGGATCAAGCATTTACAACCAAAAGTATGAAAGTAGGAAATATTTGGTTTCTTATCATAGTATAATTCAAATAAAGTTTATGGATCTTGCAATAATTCTATTAATGATATAGCATGCGGTGTTCATTGCTTCAGCCCAAAAATACTGTGGAAGATTGTATTCACTCAACATTGAATTTGCCATTTCTTGCAAGGATTTGTTCTTCCTTTCTACTACTCCATTTTGTTGGGGTGTTCTTGGTGTAGAAAAAGTTTGAAGAATACCATTGCTTTGACATAAATCATTGAATCTTTGATTCTAAAGTTCTCCACCATGATCACTCCTTATGGCAACAATATGAGAACTATGTTCATTCTATACACATTTGGAAAATACTTCAAAGAAGAAAAAAGCTTCATCTTTGGATGCTAGAAACATTACCTAGGTAAATCTACTATAGTCATCTACAATGACATATGTGTAATGTTTCCTTCCAAAGCTTCTAGTTCTTGTTAGTCCAACTAAATTCATATGTAGCAACTGAAGGGGTTTGGTTATGTACACTTCTTTGTTTGATTTAAAAGATTCTTTTTTTTGCTTACCTTTCATGCAAGCATCACACAACTTGTTATTAAATTTGGGTTTTGGTAAGCCAACAACTAGATTTTTATTATATAATCTTTCAATTAGATTTTTGTTGGCATGTCCTAGCCTTCTATGCCACAACATAGGTTCATTATCCTCTCATAACAAGACACTTAGCTTGAAAATTTGAATAATCAACCAAATATATATATTTCCATATACTATAACTGATTGAGACTTATCTAATACAGAATAAGATTGAGATTCAAATACAACTTTGTAGCCTTTGTTACAAAATTGACTTACGCTAAGAATATTGTGTTTCAATCCTTTTACTAAAAGTACATCTAAAATTGTAGCAGATTATGGTTGGCCAATCTTACCAATCCCAACTACTCTATCTTTACCATTATCACCAAAGGTTATTGTTCCACCAGGTTTCATTTTTAGCTCCATGAATAGCTCCTTATTCTCTATCATGTGCCTTGAGCAACCATTATCGATATACCATGTGCTGCTCTTTGTGGCTTTCAAGCACACTTGCATAATAATGTTAAGTTTTAGCTTTTGGTACCCATTTAGAATGGGTCGAAGTGGGTTAGTTGCAAGTAATGTTGGCACCCATTGTTTCTTGGGTAAAAACATTTTAACTAAAAAAATTTGGGTTACATAAGTTTGAAAGAAATAAACATAAGTAATATAGCAATAAAAGTAATGAGATTCAATCTCCAGAAATGGTTGAATAAATGACTTTGAATGCTTCTTTGAATAAACTACAGTGGAGTTGAAATTGTGAAAGAAAAATCTTAAAGACTTACAAAATGCTCTCTTTGATTTTTCAGAGTAAAAACCATTTTTGTCTTTGATCTCACTTAACTTCTTTTATATGTGAGTTCTCCGTCTTTTTTTGAGATCTCTAACTTTCTCGGCTATGGTAGGTGAGAAACATTAAATGTTGAGAAATGTTTGAATTTAAGACCATTGTACTTTCAACATTATTTCAGAGGCTATGAACTAACATCAGATCCTCCAAAATTCTAAATAGCATGAAGTTTCCGCATAGCTTACATAAGTCGCCGTTACTTCAAATGCACTAAATATGTTCTTCGTAGTCTTTGAAATGACGTTACCAAAACAACTCGCATTGGGACCGTGGAGGCTAACTCTGAAGTAATTGACTCCATGACTCCAAAATATTTTTTTGTCTTTGAAGTAAATATTCGGTGATGCCGAGAAAACCAACTCCAAAGGCTGTAGTTGTTGCTGAAATACCCTATTGACTCCGAAGTTATTTTGGCTCCACTTTTACGTGCATGACTTAACTTCGATATTATGATTTGTCTCCGAAGTAAGTGTTCCATGACTCCGAAAGAGGTCGTTGTCTCCAAAGCACCTTGTTGACTTCGAAGAACTTAACTTAGCCCCAAAACTTGCATATTCATGACTTTGAAGTGCCATCAAT
Organism: Pouteria campechiana; assembly: GCA_036873735.1. Classification (NCBI taxonomy): domain Eukaryota; kingdom Viridiplantae; phylum Streptophyta; class Magnoliopsida; order Ericales; family Sapotaceae; genus Pouteria; species Pouteria campechiana. Next base: position 25,576 of record JAYJMB010017011.1, read on the forward strand.
GTTCTGACATTAATTTTCCTTTATCTCTGAAGTGCTTCAGTGGCTCTGAGACTTCTTCGCTGAATCTAAAGTTTATAACTTTGTGATTCTGAGGTGATGAAATTTGAAACCAAAGTTGACTCTGAAGCTTTCATAAATACTTTAAACTTTTTGTTCTCTTATTTTAAGTATATATATAATTTATATACTTAAGTTTCATGAGCTTTTACTTGATTTCTTCCTTTGATTATCATGAAGATTGTTCTCAAGTTAGGTTTGGAAATATTTTTACAAAATACTTGAGAGTGATTGTTAGTATCTTAATGTTTCACTCATATCTTTGCTTATCATTAAAACATACTTGGTTAAGAATGTTCATCATCAAAATCAAGCTTATTTAAGATAGTATGTTCAACAAAGTAGAATTTTCCAGTGAATTTATTATAAATTGCTCCCCATGTTGTCAATGAGCCAGGAGCTACTGTCATGAACCATGTCCTGGCTACATCTTTCAGAGTGTATGGAAAACATCTCATACGTAACTAATCTTCTATTAGCCCCTATAATGGAAATGTTTGGATGGTTGCATAGAAATCTCGAATGAAAATCAATGGATCCTCTGAAGCTAATCCATGAAAAGATGGAAGCATGTTAAAATGAATATGTTTTAAGCATAATTTCTACCATCCTCATCTTACACAATGCATGAAGGTGAAATCCCTATAGTATGGTATGCAAAGTCTTTCATTAATTGTTGAGCCTATTGAGCTTGTCGTGGTTGTTAAGCCAATCGATTTTCCGCATTGTGAGCCATGTTTACTTCTTCTCCTTCACTTAAAATCTCTATTTCAATTTCCACTTTGTCAGCCAAATTATTTAATGGAAATGTAGTAGGATTTAGAGATCTTCTTTTGTGCATTCATAATATGGCAACGGAAAGAAGGAAATAATTAAAAATAATCTTATATACAATTATACATAAAAACAAAAAGAAAGAATATAACTAATCTTAATCAAATCAGTTTGGAACAATTCCCCAGCAACGGTGCCACAAACTTGATAGTTTAAATTATAATTCCTCGCAAGTGTACAAACATATAGCAATACAGTGTGCAATGCAAGGGTCGATCCCATAGAGAATGGTCAAACCGACTTAATTAATTTTAGTTACTAAATAGCCTAACCCTAAAAGAATATATTTATAACTAAACAGACTTTGAATAAAGTTTGGTACAATTTTAAAATTATGGAAACTTAACGAAATGAAAGTAAATCAATGGCTAAATATAGTAAAGAGAGATTAGCAAGTTGAAAAAGTCTAGGGATCAATTTCACCACTAGATGATACCCCTTTGCTAATGGAATGTTTGATTTAATGCCTCACTTGGGTTTGTTCTTTCAAAAGTAAGATTATTACCATTAGGTGTGCGAGTTTAAATCAAGTGTTTTCATTCATTCCAATTACCTATGCTGTGTAGCATAATTAAGCTGAAAACCCATTAAGCTCAAGAATATAAGAACCAAAATAGTATAGTTTAGCATATGGTGTCTACCTTAACCATCTATGCTTTTCATTCAAGGGAGCTCATGGTTTAGCATATGGTGTCTACCTTAACCATGATTTGATAATTAATCTAACTTATAATATTAGTGATCAAACAATAAAACAAGTTAAATCATTCCAAACAACTTCATGAATGGTACAAGATCATATAGCATTAATAACCAACAATCTATAACAAAGGGTTTCAAAAAGGGTTATATCTTCACCCTAGAAAAAGAGATTTATTTCATAAGAGAAAATAAAATAACTTCCTTAGACAGGATGATCATAATGAAGAACATCTTCTATCCTTCTTCTTGCTTACTTGTAATCTCTTCTTCTTCTCTACAAGAAAACTCCAAGAATTCAGCCTCCAAACCTTAGAGAAAACTCTCCAAACGGATGTGAGAGAAACCCCTAAAAAACCCTAACTTTTTCCTTAAAAACCTAGAAGATATGTGATGCGAAAAATACATAAAATTTACTAATTCGCCACTGGTACGGTGGCACTGCCTTACTGCCTGGCTGATTGTGGTCGTGGCACCGGCTGGGCGTCTCTTTTACACTTTGATTTTTCACTCCTTTTCAGCTATTTTCTTTTCCAACCTTTGAGCTTCTTCTTTGTCTTCTTTAAGATAGTAGAAAATCCAACAAATAAATATAAAATTCATCTCAAAGAAATGAGGATTTGCAAATAATTAAGCTTAAACATGTGTAATGTAAGTGCATGAAATTCACTCATCAAAGACCGGTCCATGTTCTAAAGAAGCTAGATCTGAATTTTCATCATAAATGCAAATCTGATATCTAATCTATGTTGAATTATCAAGGATGAACTAGGTTGATGTAGTATATACAAAGAGCTAATACTCATATTTTATTTCAACTGGAAACCTAGCTTATACAAATCAATGGTGAAAGGTGTGGAAATAATGGAAACCTAGCTTATACAAATCAATGGTGAAAGGTGTGGAAATAATTTTTGGAACACATGATTTATCATCTGAAGAACACCTTGGAGAGATTTTAGGCGTGCCAGCCATAGAAGAAGAGGATGAATTGAAGAAAGAAGAAATTTTTAATAATTTATCTACAATCATAGTTTACACATCTGCTCAAACTTACATGAGGATAAAGGATTTAACTATTGAGCTTAGAATGATAAGAAAAGTATTAGAAAACATGTTCTGACTTAAGCTTGGAGGAACAAAGTAGTTGACAGCAAATGAAGCTAAAGTATTGTGGAAGATATACAATTATCAAAAAGTCAGTCTGTCAAACCTAATGTTTACTACATTTGGGTACTTGCCATAGAGAACAGATCACATAGTTCCATATGAGGTATAGCTAACTCAAAATTTTGAGCATTTTCATATTCCCTTGAATGGAGAATCTAGCCTACATATCTCATCTCTTAAAAAGGACTGGGTAGGAGATAAATTGTTGAAGAGAATGGAATCATGTTTTCAAACTATGTTGCAGAGATGAATGAAAAGAATGAGATAGAAATGGCAGAAGATAATGAGAGTGAGGAACTAGAAGAAGCAAAAGAAGGAGTATCATCCCATGAAGAAGAGGAAATGGAGGAAATGGGTGAAAGAGAACAAATAATTGACATAGACAGTCCCATTGCAGATAGACAGTTTTCACCTAGGACTTCACTTAAAGTCTCCGTTCAAAGGTCACCTGCATACGCTTTGCTACCTTTAGAAGTAAAGAAAATGAGGAAAGAGGTAGGAGAGCTAAGAAAGGAGCTAAAATCTAGGTGATTTGAGTAAAGCACAAGAAATAATAGAGAAGAAGTTAGACATTCTTCTTTCACATTATGGGATTTCTTAGTCTACACCTAGAGCCTATCCTTTTTCATCCACCATCCCAGTGGATCCAGAACCAACTTTTATAATGGAGGAGCTCACTTCTACCCAGACTGCCACTCAAGGGGGGCCTGATACACCTATGCATTCTACTGATCCTCATTCCTCTTAGAAAAAATTTAGTTGAACATTTTGGAAAAACAAAACTATTGTTAAAAATGTTTTAGATACTTTAAATGTTCTGTGAATTCTATGAGAGAATGATGTAGTAACATTTATCATTTATTTTATCTCTACAATTTGATCTAAATCTATCAAAAAATATCGAATTGATATAAATCTAAGTTTCATAGTATGAAATGTTTGTTTATATGATATGATTCTGATGAATAAATGATTAACAGTTGCTTATATGAATCGATATTTATCTATTATGATTTTGATGAATGCAATGATGAATGCTCAATAGTTTTTTAAAGCCTCTTAATAAAAGTTATGTAGTTTTTGAATGTCTCCCTTGACATCAATTCATTCTATATCATGATCATGGTTGTGCTTGGATGTTTTATCCTTTAGACATTGAGGGAGAAAAGTACTTGAGCATTTGAGGAAGAATTGCATAGAGAATAAATAGGGAGAGAAAGCCTTAAAGTCCCCAACTCACCCTTTTGATGCCGACAAAAAAGGGAAGAAGAATTAAGGAAGACAAGAATCAAAGAAAATGATATAGAGGGGGAGAAGAAGAGAAAGACTTGTCAGTCAAAAAGGGGGAGAAGAATAGAGGGAGATAATATACAAGTCTTCAAGATTTGTCATGACTTGTGTATCAGGAAAAACATAACATCATATATATCATGACTAGATTTCATGTAAATGTTAAACTCCATAGGTTTACAAATTCCAATTAGATAGGGGGAGTTTGAAATTAAAAATGGATCATTAGTACATTCTTTAAATGTCACAAATCTTCAAGTTTTGTCATTATTAAAAAGGGGTAGATTGTTGATCCAAAGGATATGATTTTGATGATTACCAAAACTTGTATTTAGATGTGCTTTATGCTAGTGATGCCTCCACTTTAGAAAGCTTGAAATATAGACAAATATGCTTGATATGTATATATTTGGTTCATTATTTATGCAAGCACATACACTTGTTTGACATGAGTTTAAATGTAAAGAAGAAATTGTCTTGATCAATATTTTGTTCAACCTTGCTTATTATGTTTTAAATCATATGCAAATAAGTTTTATAAATATATCTTCTACATGCATGAAGATTGAGGATATGATTAATACTGCATATATCTTTGTATATCACTCTATGATGGATCACATTCATATAAGCTTCAAACATGTATGTCATAGTGAGCTATTATTAGTGCAAGTATATTAAATGAAGAGATTATCATGATCCACAATACATTCAGTTTTGTGTATCATATTATGATTTATTGGATCATTTATATGTTTCTGTTATTTGATAATGATGAAGATATGTTCTTCATAAAGTTATCATTCGTATATGCAACAATGGAAATATGTTTGAATGAGTTCGCTCTTTACAAAGACATGATTCACATTATCTATCCATGTTCTACAAATTGTGTAAATCATATGGAATAAATGTGTTTTGATTTAAAATAAAAAATAACAAAGTTTCAAAAGTGGCAAAATTTCAAAATTCAAAGTGTAGGACCGCAACCGCTTGGCGCGACTGCCTGTGCATATCGCCTGCCAATACCAGACATAGAAACCAAGCCCGAAACCATGCCCAAAGAAGTAACCGAGCATATCGCCTACCAAATCCCCTACTACCTGTGCATATTGCCCAGCACTGCAACAACTTAGCCTATCCTCCTTTGGATGGACAACAAGAACGGTGTGGGAGTTTTTGCAAAAAAACTTATCACAACCATTGGGATATACCGCCTACTATATCGCTTGAGGCACAGCTGAATGCCCCAGCTGCCTGTAGTATCACCTGTTGATGTCTAACAATCGAAAATCTGAATGTTGCAAAGCCACAACCTTTTCCTTACTTTTTCTAACGGTTAAGATTTTTGGAGATCTATTTAAGGAGAAGCTTAGGGATGGTTCAAAGGTTAAGAAGTGAGAAGAAGAAGTAAGAGATTGAGCTTTAATCTTCATCAAACATCTTGCAATCCAAAAAGGCCAAGAGCTCAAATTCCACACTCACAAAAGAGCTTTCATCATCCTATTTTTTATCAAGGCCTACTTCTTCACAACACAAGGGAAGAACTTCTGCATTAACAAGAGCATTATCTGAAGTCTTCTCATCACTCAACTTGAGGAGCTTCAAAGCTTTCAAGTTTCTTAGTGCATTCACTCCAACAAGTTGTCAATATCAAGAAGCTTCAAAGCCATTTTATTTCCTACTTTAAGAAGTCCAAATCACAGTAAAGTTTTCATAATATATCTTTTTATTATTGTGCCTTATTTATGTCTACATCTTAGCCTAGATAGAGGCATCTCTCTGTATTTGTTGAATTGTAGATTTCTTGGTCAGCTTATTAAAAAACTAAGGTTGGTGAGTTGCAAGTTAGCTCTTGAGAAACCAAATTGTATGAGTTGGTAGGAAAACCATCATTGTAAGAGTTATTGGTGAACTCTTGGAATGTGAATTTTTGGTGAGCTCGGAACAAATAGTGTATAAGTTCTTGGTTAGATCAGGAAACCAAGTGTAATTCCACATGGTATAGTAGAACCCAAGGGTTGTAAACCTTAGAGAGTAGAGTAGGTGCTAAGGGAAGGCCTGAACCAATATAATTTGTGTGTGTAATTGTCTTACTTTCATACTTTCTATTTTTATATTGTTTATGTCATTTTGATTCGCACAGAAGCATGAAAAAGATGGATTGATTATTCAAGGGTTAAGCAAATAATTTCTAAACCCAATTCACCCTCCCTTTTCGGTATAGCCACCTAATAGGACTAACAATCACCTTCATGAAGTATCCTAGATGATAATGTTAGGAATTATGAGCTTAAACATATACATTTTAATATACTTCCTTCTTTTCATGGTGTTGTTGCAAAAGATCCTTTAATTTTCATTCATAATTTTTATGCCACTATTCAAACTTTTCCTTTGTAAGGACTTACAAAGGATAGGTTGTGCATAAGATGCTTTCCATATACCTTGGAGGATGTAAAAAAAACCTAGTTTATGTCATTGAGTCATGGTTCGATATACACTTGAGATGCAGTTTACAACAAATTCATCGATAAATTCTATTCTCATGCAAAAGCTGCAGAACTAAGAGGTAAGATAGCAACTTTTACTCAAATGGAGGTTGAGGCATTCCATGAGGCTTGGGAGAGATTCAAAATACTACTTATCCAATGTCCTCACCATCGGTTTCCTTTGGAGTTGCTGAACCAATTTTTCAATGAGGGACCGATCCAACCATGTCAAGCTATGGTTAAGAGGAGCAATGAGTGAAAAGACCCTAGAGGAATCCTACTAGCTATATGAGATGCTTGGGGCTAATTCATAGTAGAAGAATGTTAGAGGTAAGTCTAGGAGTATGTATGAAGTGAATACTAAAACTGACTTACTATATAAGTGTTGAAGCTAACAAAGTAGATGAAAATGATGTGCTCCATGATGATAAACCAAAAACAACCTATTCCTAATAAGGTATGTTCAATTTGTGGTATTTTTGGTCATTCACACAATATTTGTCCTTCTAATGAAAGTTTTGTAGATTTTTTGGGACAAGCCAAAACAACGAACTTCTATAAACAACAACTTCATAATGATCCACACTCGAATACCTATAACTTTGGTTAGAGGAATCATCCAAATTTCTCATGGAACAACAACCAGATTCAGAATCAAGATGGAACTTCATTTCAATAGAAGAAACCTATCATGGAAGAGACTTTGTGGAGTTTTATCTAGGAAAGTAAGATTCAATAGCACAATAATGAAACAAGATTCTAGAATATTGAGACATCTATAAAGAAAATCAAGACATAGATTGGCACATTGTAGAGGCAGTTTAGAGTCATGTCTTTGGAAAATTACCAAGTTAGGATGTTGAAAAAACTAGTGGTGGCATGGAGCATGTTCTAGCTTTTGATATTTTACCATAAGAGAAATCCAGCGACATGATTGAAAATCTTCAAGATGAGTCACGAATGGAAGAAATCAAAGCCATATTGGAACCAAAAAAATTCCCTGATCATCTAAGTATGCATTTTTAGGTAATAATGTATCCCTTCTAATTATTTCTTCTTCTTTTATAGCTTTGGAGGAAGAAAAGAGATTGCAAATCCAAGACTATGAAGTGAAATTCAATACGGACAAGGAGATGAAACTAACGAATGAGATCAATGATTGCTTAAAAATCGATGTATTGGATGGAAATATTAAAGAGTTTTTAGAAAAGTCCATGAAAGCATTGGAAGCAATATTGGTCAATGGTTATGATTTGGATGATGTTAAATCAATCAACTATGTTTATTAAATGGGTGCACCAAAAAAATTGACAAGCCAATACAAAAATTTGAAGAACCTGAGCACTGAAAAGCCAAAATCAACCTCAACGATGTTGAGTAAAGAAGGTGATAGTTAAGCTAAAGACTATAAATTAGAACTACTCTTCCCTTCTGTCTTAGGATTTTTAGTTTCTTTTAGTTTAGTTTAGTTTTGTTTTTGTTTTGATTCTTGTTGGTCTTCTTAATCTCAGATAATGGGCTGTGTGCTACATTGAAAGCAACCTTCATCCAACATAAGAGGAGAGCATGCCCTCATAAAAAAGTTTCTTTTCCCTTTATGCATTTATTATTATTTATTTTAACATTGAGGATAATGTTTAGTTTAAGTTTGGGGGTAGGTATTTTCATTTAAAATTTTGAGGCTAATTATTTTTGAATGTTGGTATAATTGTTTGTCAATGAGCTTCATTTTTGATGACTTAGCTGAGAAAATTCAAGAGCAATTTACTAAACTGTTGAATTTGAATAGGCTGAATTAATGGATTCTCTTTTAATGATTATTAACCTATGCTAAGTTTTTAATTGCAATTGCACATGATTTAGAAGGAAGGATAGGTACTACCTTGTGATTTAAGCTTGCTAGAACTTGTTTGATTATCCCTTAAGACAAAATTCAAGATAACATGTTTACATGAAAATGATTTAGGCATTCTTTCATCAGTTTGAGCCTTTCAAACTAACCTAGTATATCAATGTCACTAGTGTCCTCATTGAACCTTAATGAAAAAATGGTGTATGTAAAGCATGTGAAAGACCACTATTTAATTTCTTTCTTTAGTTCATCATCCAAATCATTTGAGCTTGAAAAACCATGCTTGACCTATTAAGAGACATATTTTATATACACGATTGCAGAGAGGTACGAGAGAGTAAAAGAAGATAAGTTTGGGGGTATTAAAGAGAAGAATGCCAAAATGAAAAGAAAATGACAAAATGGAAAGAATTAGAAAGGATTCACCCTTAAAGTGGGGGGGGATCACATCCCTAAGAAACTCTAAAAAAAACAAGTTTCGGGGTGTGCTAGTAATACATCCAATTAAATATATATATATATATACACATAAAATCAATCAAGAGAGTGACATGAATATTCATTTGTTTGTCTTTTACTTTGTGAATCCATATCTCTTTCTTTGTTAGCCAAACCTAAAGCTTCATTACAAGCTTAACAAAGACCTATTGATCTAAGTGGACAGAGTTATCTACATTATTAGAGAGGGATTATGAAAACCAAGCTTTTGGGGTGCTTTGTGAAGATAATTAGAATCACTGATTTGCATATTGTTGATTGAAAAGAATGCATGTAGCATGAAATTGACAAAGCATACACACATTTTTAGTTCATGAAGGGATTGATGAAGCATGAGTTCATGGGATTACTTACCTACAGTTTTGAATGATTTCTGAACTATGTATACATGTGTGAGTTGTTTGGCATGTTCTTGGTTTTTTCAGAGGGAATATCATTGACATTTCATGAGTTACGGTTGCTATTTTTCTCGAGGAGGATTAAAAGCTAAGTTTGGGGGTATTTAATAAGCTCATAATTTCTCATATGTGAGATACCTAAATGTACATATTTTGATCCTCAATTGATATGATTTCAATGGTTTATATTCACGTTTGATTAAATATTGCACTTAATAGAGTTAGTTTGTAAAGCGGCCATCAAAACTTGTCAAAATGAAGCTGAAGACAAAAAGAAAGCTCCAACTTATAGGCAATTTTTGGCATAGATAGAGGCCAATTTGGAGAAAGTATTCAACATAAAAGTAGTATCCCTTCGAATTAGGTTTCCAATACACTATGAATCGCATGATTTTGATATCAACAAGAAATTTATGGCTAAAATACTAAAATTATTCCTACATAAACTTTTTGGTGCCTCAATGCCCAACCTGCCAAAAAGTAGTGCAATTAGACAAAAACTTTGGCCCCACAACACCTAAGTTAGGCACCACAGTGCCTGGAAGTGCGAAATACATTCTATTTTTAGATTTTTGCAAAGCTTATGGATAAATCACAATATAATTTTGTATTGGGTTGCAATTTAACCCTAATTTAGATTATTTTAAGAGGGTTACATGTCCAAAATGGGGCGAGGGGGGAACACGTCCATAATATTTTGAGGAGAGTTTTTGTAGAGGAAGCAAGGGAGTAAGAGAGAGAGAGAGAGGAGAATCAAGTACTCCAATATGTCAAAGATGAAGGGAGTTCCTTTTATTTTATCATGAACTAATTTTCTATTTCTAGGGTGATGATGTATCCCTCACATATACTCTATGTCAATTAAGGATGTTTGTTAATCAATTTAATTTTATCTTGTTTCATTCATTGTGTTTATTGTAATTATTTGATTTATTTAATTGCTTTATCACCAATTTTATGAATTGAATTGATTGTCCAAGACATGGTTATGATAGATACCTTATACTAAACCATCAAATAACTCTCTTGAATGAATGAATAGCTGGTTATGGTAGACGCCTTATGCTAAACTACTCTATTTGGTTCATTAAAGTTCTTCTGATCTTAATGGATTTTCAACCTCAATTCCACCACACGTCATAGGTAATTTGATGGTCAAAAATACTTGATTTAAACCCGGACACCTAAAAATAATAATCATATATTGGATAGAATGAACCCAAGATAATAAATTATAGCCAATATCCTAATGACATAGGATATCAGTGAGTGGTGACATCAGATCCCTAGACTCTTGCATCCTAAGAAGTTCTTCTTTTATCATTCACTATTTAAATTACTTTGTGATATCTCCAGAATTAGATTTACTTTGTTTACTTCTCATCTTGTTGATTTAAGATTTTTTGATTAAAAGTAGCTAGGTTAATTTAAATTAGTTTGACCAATTTTCTATGGGATCGACCCTTGTTTTTGTACACTATACTGTGGTGGACTAGTGTACTTGCGAGGAATTTGAATTTGACCATCAGAAGGGAACATTACCTTCACTTACCTTTCCATCTTCATTATCTAAATTTGGATCTTTATTTTGTTTTGAGTTTCCTTCTCCCCCTTGATTTTCCAATTATATATTTTTCATTTTCTTTGTAGCTTCATCTATATCACTATCATTCTCCTTCCTTAGGTTTAGTCCAAATTCATGAAAAGTTACTTGCATAGACTCTTATATTACTTGGGTTTTCTTATTGAAAGCATTGAATGCTTTGCTATTTGAGGAGTAACTAAGAAAGATAACTTCATTGCTTTTTGGATAGTACTTTCTAAGGTAATCCTTCCCATTGTTCAGTACATAGCATACACAATCAAAGTAATGCAAATATGATATATTCATTTTCTTCCTTTCAAAAGTTCGTAAGGAGTTTTTTTAATAATTTCGTTAATGGTAACTTGATTTAGCATATGGCAAGCAATGCTAACTACTCCTCCCCAAAATCTTTTAGATAGTTTGCTTTCATTATGCATAGTTCTTGTCATTCTTTTATTGTCCTATTCTTTCTTTCCACAAGTCCATTTTTCTATTGATTTCTAGGAATTGAGAAGCTATGGTGAATTCCTTTATCTTCAAAAAATCAATGAACTTTCTATTTTTAAATTCATCTCCATGGTCACTTCTAATTGAAACAATTGAAAATTGCTTCTTATGTTGTACAAGCTTTGAAAAGGTAGAAAACATAGAAAATGTTTCATCTTTGCTTGCCAATAATATTATCCATGTCAATTTAGAATAGTCATCCATGATAATATACACATATCTTTTGCCGCCAAGAATCAAGATGTCAGATTGTCCAAATAAATCCATATGTAGTAATTCTAATGGTATAGAAGTGGACACTTCATTTTTAGGTGAAAAAGAAATTTTGGTCTATTTGGAAATTTGGCAAACTTTTCAAATTTGGTCTTTATCATATTTAAGCTTTGGTAGACCATTCACTGAGTTCTTCTTCCAAAGAGACTTAATATTTGAATATTGATATGTCCCATTCTCTTATGCCATAACCATTGGTCATCATTAACTGCTATTAAGTACTTTCATATGATTTCATCAAGATGAACCAAGGATATACTTTCAAGCCTTTTTACATTGAATAATATATCATTATTGGCATAGAATACATTGCATATAGATGATTCAATCACAACCTTATGACCTCTATTATATAATTGACTAATGCTTAATAAGTTATGCTTGCGATCATCAACATAGAGAACATCTTCGATGCATGCATTGTATAGACCATAAATTTTACCTTTACCCTTTATGAAGCCTTTATTGTCGTTTCCAAAAGCTATTGTACCTCCATTCATTGGATATAATTCTTTAAATAACTCTTTATTCCTAGTCATGTGTCTTGAACATCCACTGTCCATAAACTAGGTATTTCTTGTGGTTGCTTTAAAGCTTACCTATAATCATAATAAAAAATTCTTTTCTGTTGATCTAAACCTCCTTTGCTTATCTTGATTTTGATAATGAATGTGTTTAGACAACTAAGTTTTGATGATGAGAAAAATGATATGAGTGAATGGTTAAGGTACTGACTGTTATCCTCCAAGTGTACAGTAATAAATACACACACACACACACATATATATATCAAGGAAATAACATCAGTCAAGTGGACAATGTATATAGATCATATCAGAGACAAGATCTACTGAATAAAATAGGAAGAAAAATGGATGCTCAAAGATGAAGACTTTAGACATAAGATTAATGTCTATAACAATGTTTGAAATATTTCAAATGCAAGATACAAGCTTTCAAAGCTTTATTACAGTTGAAGGATATGTATGGGATCTTACAAGCTTCAAAGACTAGCTTCAGATGTGGTTCAAGTGTGTTGAACCAAAGGCCTAAGTCTTGGACGCAAGCAGAGCTTCAGACATTGTGAAACTAAAGTTAGGATCTTATGAAGCTCAGCTTGGATGCGAAGCCAAGATTAGACAATCCTAAAATAGGAAGATGGATCTCTATGTCCGAAAAAGTCCAAGTCCTAAGCTTTAGAAATTATGAAACTAAGTTAGGACATTGCAAAAATTCATTTCAGACTATGTCAAACTAATTTAGGACAAATCTATAAGCTTGGATACACGACTAAGTGATTCTCGTCACTTCATTCAGTCCAAAATTTTTATTTAAGATTGTTTGAGGTATTTTGGATGAAGTTAGTCCAAAACGTTTGCATGAAGCCTTCATACAATCTAGAGTTATTTTCAGATAGTGCTATTAGAATAGGATCAATAGTTGTATCAAAGTGGGCTTCAATAGTTACTCTTAATAACTAGATATTTTTAACTGCTTGAAGTGATCCCTATGGCCAGCACAATCCACAACACCATGGTTGAAGGACAGCCAATCTCCAGACCCCCATTTTTGATGGCACCAATTACGGGTTCTGGAAAATGCGTATGTAGAAATTCTTGATAGCCACTTGTTGGTCCCATGTAAATGAGTAGCTCAAGAAGGGAGGGGTGAATTGAACATATAAAAATTATGGTCAAATAAAAATTAATGAGCAAAGGAGAAGTAGTGATGTAGCACATGTAAAAGCCTCATCTTTGGATGCAAGAAACATTATCCAGGTATATCTACTATAGTTATCAACAATGATATATCCATAATGTTTCCCTCCAAGACTCCTAGTTCTTATTGGTCCCACTAAGTCCATATGTAGCAACTGAAGAGGTTTAGTTGTGTACATGTCTATGTTTGATTTGAAAGATTCTTTTGTTTATTTTCCTCTCATGCAAGCATCAAAGATCTGTCCTTTGTCAAATTTTAGTTCGGGTAAGCCAACTACAAGATTATTTTGATATAGTCTTTCAATCATGTCTTTGTTGGCATGTCCTAATCTTATATGCCACAATAAGGACTCATCATAACTAACAAGATACTTAGCTTAGATATCAAACAAGTCTACTATATACACATTTCCATGTCTCTTGCCTAGAACTACAACTAAGTTTTGCTGATATAAAACTGAACAAATATGAGATTCAAGCATAACCTTGTATCTACTATCACAAAATTGGCTAACACTCAGAAATTTATGCTTTAATCCCTCAACAAATAGTAGAATGTGGTTGGCCAACCTTATCAATCCCAACTACTCTACCTTTCCCATTGTTTCCTAAGGTTACTATTCTAATATTTTTTTCTTGTAACTCAATAAACATCTCCTTCTGTCCTGTCATGTACCTTGAGTAATCACTATTAGTGTACCACATGCTATTTTTTATGGCTTGTAAATGCACTTGCAATGACAAGGTTAGTTTTAAAATTTTGGTACCCATTTGAGAATGGGTCTAGGGGGGTTAGTGGCAGCAAATTTTGGTACCCACTACTTCCTGGGTACCACTAATCTGACATTAGGAGATTGCATAGCAATTATTATTTCTACTATAACTTTAGGAACCTAAACCATGGTCTATTTGGTCCTATATTTTTTCCTAGAATTATAATTCTGTTTCTTTTATTGTTGACCACCTTTTTTTTAGGTTTCATTCTCAACAAGGTGGAGGCTAAGGTCTTTCTTAGGGAATTATTCTCTACCTTAACCTGCTCAAGTTCACTAATGGTAGATAGTTTACTTTTGAGGAAATTGTGCTTCAAGGTCATTCTCACTATCATTGGAGCTTTCATGCAATATGCTTTCTAGAGCTTCCCAAGTAGCATATGCATTCTTTTCCTTCTCAAATTTCTTGTTGCTACTTTTACTGTTGTTCTTCTTCTAATTGTGAGAATTGTATTTCTTTTGTTATTCTCCTTGCCTTTTGTCTTGTTCTTAAAACTTAATTCTCATGTGGTTAGGCTTGCCACAATTATAACAAGTGGGGACTTCAAAGTTTCTGGAATTGGTTCTAGTTTTCTTTTTGAACATGGCCTTGAATCTTCTGTTCAATATTGCCATGTCATCATCATCAGATCTACTCATGAAAGCTTCACTTTGGGCTTCATCATCTAATTCTGCTCTTAGAGCAATGGTCTTCTTTCCCTTAGGATCTTCAAGAGCCTTCTGTTTCATCATTGCCTCATGGGTCATAAGCGAACTCATGAGCTCTTCAACTTTCATTTTGTCTAAGTCTTTTGCCTCCTGGATTGCTGTAACCTTTGCTATCCATTATCTGATTAAAGATCTCAAGATTTTTTTCACCATCTTGGGCTCTTCATACTTTTCACCCAAGTTATCCAGGTTGTTGGCTATTCTTTGAAACCTCTCAAACATCTCTGAAATGGTTTTTGATTCTTGCATTTGGAAGGACTCATACTCCTGCACTAACAAATTGATTTTGGTCTTTTTTACCTGGTTAGTATCCTCATGTGCAAATTTTAGTTTGTCCCAAATCTTCTTTGCAGAGTCGCATGATGAAATCTTTTCAAACTCAGATGGCTACAATGCATAGTAGAAGTAGTCTTTTGCCTTTGCACCTCTTTCTACTAGTGTCCTTAGTAGTATACTTATCTTCTAAGTTTGTGATAGTCTTTCCATCTTTAATGATTTTCCATAACTTATAGTCAGTTGTATTGAACTAAATAGTGCATATGGCAAACAACCAAGTTTTGACAATGAGCAATAACATATGAGTGAACATATGTGGTGCTAACTATTGTGTTCCCAAGCATTGTAGTAATAGGTATGAGAATAGAGGGAAACAACTCAAATGGAGTAGATAATGCACACAACAAATGCATCAGCAAGCACAATCCACTGGCAGAAAAGAAGACAAGAATGCTCAGAAAGAATGACACTAAAACTTTGAAAAGAAGTCATCAAGTATATCTATAGCTATGAAGTTCAAGCCTCAATGAGTGATCAAATAAATCTTCTACCGATAAAGTTAGTATTTAATAGCATATGTATAAGAAAGATTTAGACAAATCATTCCACAGACAAGTCAGATGAACTCCTTATAATCAAGAATTGTCCACAATGGCTAGATGAATTTAGTTACAGAAGCAAGAGAAGAAATAGAGCTAAAATCAGACAAATGAAGAAGCCTACTCAAGCATTTGTCTCTCATATAAAGCTCATCTAAAAATTGAAGAGGTGAAGGAACTTGTCTATAATCTCTACAAAAAATATAGAAGATGAAGCAAGAGTGGCACAACAACTATAAAAGAACAACCTTATTTGTTATCTTCATTTGCAAGGGTTATCTACCATTTGTAAACCATCAAACAACCACTGAAGAAATAAGTTGTCTATGCCTCTACGAGTCATTTATTACTCGGAAAAGACAAGGTGTGATGTAGAAAAGATCGATGGATTATCTGACACGGACAGGGTATTAATTTGCTGACAC
>JAYJMB010017022.1:14105-33193 GCA_036873735.1 Pouteria campechiana
GAGAAGTTTTGAAGGAGTGCAGTCCTTGTTTGGTCAAATTGTGTTCATGCAGATTTTTGGTATTGACATGGGAAGGCCTAAAATACTGGGCCTGCAAGAACAAACGAGTAAAATTGGTGTTGAACAGTAAGACATGCATGCGTTTGGGTTGTTTGGAATGGGAAATTGGATAGGCATGCATACGGTAGGGAAAGCTCAAAAGTTTCCAACAGATACTATAGTTTCCCACCATCTTAAGGATCTGCAGTTGAAAACAATGGACGATGAAAGAAAACTGTTCTGCATTCCCTGAATGGCTCTTTCAGAAAATGCTGTTAGAAGGATGACCAGGCTTGCTTTGAGTAATGGCTGCATTCCAATATGCAACATTCATATCCCTCACCCCTCCCCTCCCGGTTTTGTAGTTCCAAAACTATGAAGTATCAGAAGTTGCATCTACATATAACCATAAAAGATTTTCATAGTCCAGTTCATTTTTGTTCTCTTTCCACTGTTTCATCTTATGCTTCATGTTCATACTAAAAATAATTGCAAACCAAGAAAAACTTTTCAAAAATAATTTTGCAAAAAATACAATTCTATGGAATGTTACAAACAACTGGGATTAGAATACAATCATTACTTTACAAAGAATAATCATTCACTTGTTTATTGTAAATCTTAAGCTCTTCTGTATGATCGCCCACATCCTTCAGTTCCAATTCAACTAAAAGGAGAAGTCCTTCATTTGTTAAACTCCTTCATTTGTTTCATGTAAATTCTAAGCCTTTCTGCATGATCACCCATGTTCCTCAGTTCAAGTTCTTCTAGAAGTAAACGGCAAGTCCGATACCTGGGAGTTATTTCACGAATTGTCATCTCTTCAAATAGGAGGTATGCCCACTCACATTTGCCTACTCGACTGAGGCCATGAATCAAGAGAGAGTATGTTCCCAGGTCAAGACACAGATTATGCTTGTTTATCATGTCAGCCAATAACTTTCTGAGATTATCATCTGTCTTTCCTGTTCTAAAGCACAGTTTGAGCAATGGATGGTATGTTAGCAAATCAGGCTTACATGACCCTGAGTTTTCCATCTCCCTCAAAACATCAAATGCCTCTTGTTCTTGAGAATGGTGGCAGAAGATAGAAATCAAAGTATTGTATGTGGAAATGTTGGCAGGGATTCCATTCTTGCGCATCTCCACATCAAACACATGTAAGGCCCTGCTTAGTTCACCTGCCTTACCCAGTATGGAGATCAAGGAATTGCAGAAGACCACATCAGGTTTACACCCCTCTGTCTTCATTCTCTCAACAATTTGCAGTAGTGCTTCTGTTTCTTGAGATTTTGCAAGTGCATGCATTATTGTGGTATAGGTGACAACATTTGGCTGGCAACCCTCTTTTTTCATCTCATCAAGGAGATCGTTAACCTTGCGAAAATTGAATTGGTTGCAATAGGCTCGAATTATAGTCGAGTATGTAATAACAGAAGGACGAACAGCATGGCCTTTCATCTCTTCCACAGTCCAATGAGCCTCATCAATCCTACTGACTTTACACCAACCATCAATGAAAATATTAAATGTGTTAGCATTTGGAGCAATGTAGGTTTTAAGTTCCAAAAAGACTTCACGGGCAAGTTCGACCCTTTTCTCTTTACAGAGGCTGCCAAGCAACAGATTCATTGATTCCACATCCTTCTCTATACCAAAGGATCCCAAATCATCAAATATCTTAATGGCATCTTTCAATCTCCCTGAAGCAGCAAGCCGCCTCATTACCTTGGCAACCATGTTGACTGTGACCAAACCACCACCACGCATTTCATTGACAAATGCCAACATCCTCTCAATTTGCTTGGCCTTCCCCAGAATGTCAACCATCTTAACATATGCTTCTGGAGAGTGTCTATAGTTGTTCTGTGAACCAGCCCACTGAAAAACAGCCAAGGCTGATTTCCAATCATCACTGAATCTTTGGAGCAAGTTATCAATGAAGTGGTCTGAAGGTTGGATTCCACAACAGGCTTGATCTTGTATAAGGAAATCAAGAACATCATCATCAGTTGCCCTGACACGAATGTCTGACACAACTCCAAGGATTCGGTTAGCAAGCTCTTCTTCTTTGGTTTCAAGCCGAGAATCTCCAGTGAGATCCGGTAGCTCTTGTCGATGATGACTAGTCACTGTGGTAAATGGGCAGTGACTACAAATGATTGCATGAACAGATGGAGGGCATTTAGAAGAAAATTGGATGGGTTGGATAATACTAAAAAACTTTCTCCTTATGATTATCATTAAGTGTTGCAACTAGAATGAAGAGGACAAGCTGCTGTAGACCCCCTGCATCCTCCAATGACATGCATAATTAGCTTCTTCAAGAGAGTTAAATGACCACAACACCTTTACACTAGCTATAGTGATCATTCTAGTGCCATAAAATGGCTTGGAGGACACACTTGCATTTGTCAGGTGCTTAACAATCTTTTCCTTGGACAAAAGAACAGCAGGAAAGGATTTCTTCACCAGTGATGATGGAAATTAAAATCAATTTAGACAAGCAATTTGAGGCACAAGTTTGGACAAAATTTTGTTGGAAAACATGCAGCAAGTGGAGTTTGCAATTATAAGAAAATGGTATTCCTACCATTTTGTTTTATTCTAGTCTGCATTTACAGCACATACAACCTGATACTTGACAATAAAGAAAAGGTGATAAAAACTTAATATGAAAAATCAAAGAATAGAAAAAGGAAAATTATACAGTTTCTTTTTTCAGAAGCGAAAACCATTGAAAAGTTGAAAAGAATGTATCAGAGCTAATTTAGAAGGACACAAAAAAATTTTCATTTCATTCAGTTGTATGGGATGCCACACACCACTATCAGTCCCACGCAAGAAATGGTTCTGTATTTACAATCAGCAAGAGAAGGGAAAAATACAGAAATAAATGAACCAATAATTTAAAAGGGAATACAAGATTGCCAGAGATTGATTTTAAAAAGAAGAAACATTATCCCTGTAGTTAAACAAGGATTAAAAACAACAACAAGCATACAACTGTTTACAGACATTAAAACCATGATTTACTATCTGCTTCATCAGAGATCCAATAACAGTGAAAAATCAGATGAACCTTTTGTTTTACTGTTGATTCAACCTCTGAATTTCCATAAACAGTTTGGGGCCAATACAAAGGAGGCAATGCATATTAAGACCTAGGGCTTTGAAGGGCAGAAGGTGTTTCATAGAGGTGCCTCGAGCATATGTAGGTTTGCTGTAGAGCATCAAGATAGGTGTGGAAATTTGCAGTAGAGCATCAGGAGAGATGTGTGGGAATTTGCAGTAGAGCATCAAGAGGTATGAATGGGAATTTGCTGTGGAGCATCAAGAGATATGCATGGAATTGTTTATATTGCATACAAAATTTTTATAGTTGTATACAACTTTTATAGCAATAAAACTTTTTACTTAGTATTTAAGTAATGGAAGGACTAAAACACCTGCATCTAATTTCTTGAATTTTAGGTAACAAAAAGGACTAAAATTTTTATATGAACTTTTTAAAAGCGATTTACATAATTTCAACCAATTTAATGACTTATAAATAAATCGCCAACTGAATTTCTAGTTTTACTGCTTATGACACAAAGCCCACATCAATTGCTTTAATTTTGACTCTGATGTATTGGCAGGGCAAAAGACAAATGAACAGATTCAATACTAAGAATACAGAAGGACCACAAACGGGCTTTGCACAGGACAGGCATCCAAAAGTCAAATCCTTAGGGTCAAGAGAAATTTATAATTAAACAGTGACTTTTCTTAAAATTGCAAGTTTACCTAAAGATTTTTAAATTCCCACTTACTATTTGTTCGCATTTTTAGCCTCTTGTCATTAACCTTAGTACTTGTTTGAGTTGGCATTTTACCATGAAAGGACAAAACTGTTATTCAATTAATATTTTAACTCCTTCACCCCTTGTTTCTCTATACATACTCATTTAAGTCTATTAGAAAGCATATTCAAACTTGCACAATATCTATTAAGGAAAACCTTTTTAAATCTGTACTTTTCTTATAATTACAAATTCATGCAATCGACTTCAGACTCATTCGATCCCACTTCTGATTCCACTAATATGTTCCCCATTCAAATTCATTGATCCAATCTATTCATGCCTAGTCAAATAGTAATAAAAAGCTAAAATTTCCAATAAGTCAAATTGATGTAGAAAATCCATTAAAGAGTATTTCGATAAATGTACTAGAGGGTTGTAGTGTTTATTTCCACCTTTACATCCTCTTCTACTTAAACACAGCATCCTAAATCTAAACGAGGTAAACAGAACATCTAAATTCCCCTTTTTTCCATATTAGCCTTACTTTTTCAATCATTATGCATGTCTTTTCCATCAATATACCCCCACTGGTCCCACTCATTACATTAGTTTTTCCACATTATTACACCTTTTGCACAGATATCATGCTGTTTTTTTCCATAACCTTAGCTATTACTCCATATTTATCATGCTATTTTGTTGTTCTGCATCACATGAACTATTATCCCACATTCATCATACTATTTTTCTTTACATCCTCTTGCACATTGTACTCGCCTTTGCACTCTCTAGTAAATCTATCCAAACATTTATTCTTTAATCTTTATCTTCTTCTTCTACTTATTCATGCCATGGATAAAAGCAGACTTGCAAGTTTGGTAAAACACCAGATGTATGTAACTTTTTTATTTTACACTGCTGGTGCATATTTGTTGCAGGCAGCGATAAGTAGATGTGATCCACTCAGTTCTTCGCTTGGCAAACTTTTATCCAGCACTGGTCCATCTTAAAGTGCATTTGACTAATTCATGGTCCACAGCGAACATTCGTTCAAGAAAAATTGCATCTGGAACTAAATTTTTACTGGCTTGTTATTTTAAAAATATGTTAAACAATAGATTGATCAGTGTGAGAATGAAATATAAGTACGTGAAGACAATCCCTGATTGGTACTCTTTCATTCTAAATGGATGAGAAGAATCACTGACTGGTGCTCTTTCATTCTAAATGGATGAGAAGCAAAGGAGACAAATGTGAACAGATTGATGGCGAGCACAACTTCAAGAATGCCCCAAATACACCCGTGCTCAATCATTCAATCATTCTATCTATCATTTCTGATGCATCATGTAGTTCACAAATTTCACACTCCTTTTATAGGTCTCCAGATGGTAAAGGGCCCGAATTGACGCAGAGCAATGGTATGGTTACGCGAAGCGCGCAGTTCCTCAGCCCTTCTCCCTGGTGAGGGAAAAAGGGATGAATAGAAAGAGCCGCGGAGGAGCGCTGGCGCATCCTAGCCCCAACGTCTCCTAAGTAGAATTTAGGAAACAAAGAAACAAACAAAAATTTCCAATCTTTCATACCTAACAAACAACCCCAATCTCCAACGGTACCAACCAACAAGAAAACAGTAAAAGATTGAAGTACCTGTCAAGACGAACACAGACGAGCTCTCGCACCTCTAACAAACTTCACTACCTCCTTCCGCTTCACACGATCCTCGTTCTCCTTCTTCTTCCTAACGACCGAGGCGGCTGGCAAAAGAGGGTTTCAGGGACCTGCAATAGTCAGAGAGAGAGAGAGAGAGAGAGAGAGAGAGAGAGAGAGGGGGGTAGGTTCTGGTTGGGATTTAGTGAAGGGTTTTTGGTTGGGGTTTAAGAAAGGGGCTTTAATTAGGAAATAGGAAAGGAGAACTAGGTTTTATAAATAAGCGGGGTTTAGTTATGATTTATGAAAGGATGACAATCATAGGGTGTTTTGGTAGTGATGAGACACTTTTTAATGATTTAACTATCATTTCTCTCTTTTCAATTATTTACCCCAACAACATTCTTTACTTTGTCAGTCGTTTATTCCTATTTTTATAATTTTTAAAATACGTACTCTACTAAACTCCATCCTTCAATTTATTTAATCTTTTTTCAATACAAACTTCCATATCGAATGATCCCAAATACAGACCCTGAAAGGTGTTATTAAGAAGTCATTTAATGTGCAGACACCATCACGCGGATGGATATAAGTGCGAATTGGGGGGTGTGGGGGGGGGCGGCGGGTTAAAGAATCAAAATATTAGTAAGCAAATGAAAAATAATTGCTAAAACTCTTTTTTTGTCTTCTCTTCTTTTCAGCTTCTCTTCTGCTTCCCCTTCTTCCCTCTCATAGCCCTTCTTTTATGCCAATAAATACGTCTTCCAACGGCTTAAGAGCCAATAATAAGAACCAAAGACAAACTAAAATGTTATTGCGCATGCAAGTCTTGCAGCCGGTCACCCGCAACTTGAGTTTTCCGCATATCGTTATGCCACAGAATCAAACGTCTCCCATAGCTTTTTTTAGACTTTTTTCATTGTATTGCTGAGAGTGAAGTCCTGTCAACCATATCATCTCCCACAGCCATGCTTTCCATTTCTTGCTCAAGAACATTCCACCTGCCGACTACAGCTTCTTCTTCGTTGAGCTAAGTGATGCTGCCTGCCTCAAGTTAGAAACCCGAAAAACATGGCATTACCAAAATAGAGGATTAGCGCCCATCCAAGTTAACTAAATACCAGGAACGTCCTGTCAATTGCGCTTATTGTTATTAGAGAATCAGAACTAGAATCCAATTCATCCAATGGGAGAATGAATCCTAACCACGTTATAAGACCTCACCAGGTAATATTATCTCTTGCCCATTCCATCAACTTGAAGACTTCAGCTAGTTTATTACTTGGCATTTTCAAAGGTCCACATGACATTTTTGTTAGCTCCGGCGAACAACCTATTTAGCCATACAAATCCAGATGAACAGAGGATGTTGAAGCACATCTTGAATCACAAAAATGACCAACTAGAAAGCAATAATCAATAAAATGGGAGGGTAAAATTCAATAATCAAAAGCCAAAAATTGCCAGCTTTCAACAAAATGGGAGGGCAAGGTCCAAAGCCTTGCCACTTGACAGTAAGGCGTTACATGCAATGGTAAAAAACTTATTCTATTGGCTAGCAAACACCAACATCGCCATCCTCTCTCAAGAACCAGGACAAAAATGCTATTTCTCGCTGAAAAGACGAGGTAGTAACTCTTCATGTTTACTTGCATGAAGCCATGTGGAGGATCAAGTCAATGACTCGGGAACTGCAAACAAAACACAAATGATTTAGTGACAAGCTAACATTCATAATTGTGCATTTAAGGCTGTTAGAAATTTTGCCACGCATGCACAAACTGCTTTGCCTAACTCTTCTATTAATGAGCCAAAGTGCTCCCATTTGGATTTGCTCATGTCTTTGTAAAACTCTGGATCTTCCTCGTAGACATTTACCATCGGTGTAACCAAAGAGTTGAAATACTCAACCAGAGAGTTCTGTTGTACTCGTCCAAATCCAAATGTTCACCATCCCAAATCATCAGAAGTGCACTCTTCTTTAGTCTTGTATATATGGAACCATATGCAAGCTTAATCTAGAATGCAAATATTGTTCCTCCAGGGAAGGGAAAACAACAGAGGGATGAAATATTACCTGTAGCCCCACTCGTTGTCATACCAAGACACAAGCTTCACAAAGTTTTCACTGAGCGAAATTCCAGCCTTTGCATCAAAAATGCTTGATCTGCAGTAGCAGAAAAGCCACTTAACTAAATCGTAATAACAAACAACAAATGAACCATGAAAAGTAGTGCCCAACATCTTCAAGGCATGTTTGGATGCCTACAGTTGCCATTCATGGATGAAGAATTGGATTCTATTTAGGCTCATGTTTCTCTATAATATACTATTAAATAGTCAGAAGATGAATAGTCATTTTCAAACAAGATAAGATAGATTGGTTGGGTGGGCATGTCACATAAGGTTAGGATAAAAATTCAGATATGTTTTTCAAGTTAAATATGATGCAATCAGTGATTCTTCAGTGACACACAGACTAGCAGACTTGTGTGAACATTAATTTACCTGCTGTCACCGACAAAGTCAGTGGAAACAACATCATCTTCAGTGTAACCCAAGATTCCTTTGAGTTTCCCCTCTGATTCTTCCCTGAATTTCATACCATTAAAGAATTAAGAAAAATAATAACAAAAAACAGAAGCCGAGAAACGTCAGGTCTTCGGGAACCATGATCATTTCAGAAAGCAAATTATAGGGGCAATTTCTGTATGATAGTCATAGGAATGTCATCAAACCAAACTTTCATCTCCACTAGTGGGCTCCTTTCTCATCATTATATACAAAGATAAGCATCAGAGCCTTGTCCATCCTTTCTGGGGTTGACCTTTATTATTCCTGTTTCCCGAGATGCAACAGAAACAACATCCAACGCTGGTGGTAAAATGGGAGAACACTGCTCGGACTTACTTAATTGCAGCTTTGATCTGATCATAGGTTGCCTTCTTTTCAAGCCTGACAGTGAGATCAACCACAGAGACATCCGGAGTTGGAACACGGAAAGCCATTCCAGTCAGTTTTCCATTTAACGCTGGCAACACTTTCCCAACAGCCTTTGGATATACAGGAAATAAAGAAAAATGAGTCAGAGAAGGGGCACAAAATCAATATATTATCAATCTAGTATTGACCAAGAATCTAGGCACAATCATGCCATCCATCAACAAAAGTGATTTCTAATATCTCCCGAGAAGATTAGGCACATCGCGCCAAACACTGAATGATTGATGCAAATAATAGCAAGAAACAAAATCAACAAATCATAGTATCGCCATCATAGTTTGACTAGATGCATGTTTAGGTCCACATACAACACAACCAGCCAAGTGGTCTTGCCTTCAATCGAGTCTCTCTTAAGGGCATTTATGGCTTTCCCTCAATCAAATCAGACAAAAACTTAATTGCGAAGACAGAAAGATTAATGGCATAATATTTATCAAATATAAATCAATCTGAAAATCAACACACAGTATCGATAATGCATACAGGAATTCCATGAGGGGGTGTGATACCTTGGCAGCTCCTGTACTGCTGGGAATAATGTTGAAACCAGCAGCTCTTCCACCTCTCCAGTCCTTACTTGAAGGTCCATCAACAGTTTTCTGTGTAGCTGAATAGCAAGACATGAATCAGCAGAACAATTAATCCAATACCCCAGCAGAAATACAGAGAAGAAAGCTCCCCACCAGTAATGGAGTGTACAGTTGTCATCAGACCCTCAACAATTCCAAACTTGTCATGGATCACCTGCACGGTGCCGAGAAATAAGAAAGATTTATGGATACATTCACTTAAAAGCTACATCAATAAAAATTTAAAAACAGACATGCAATGATACCTTGGCCAAAGGAGCTAAACAGTTGGTAGTGCAGCTGGCGTTGGAAACAACGTCAATATCTGATTTGTACTCATGCTCATTCACACCCACAACAAACATTGGGGCATTACCGCTTGGGGCAGAAATGACCACTTTCTTAGCACCACCCTGTTCACGTATGATATGCATAAGAATAATCCAAATACACATGTAGACAAGCATATTGAACCAACATGAATATCAGACTTGCTATTTATCTTTATTTTTCGTCTTTGATGCATCAATTGTAAGATATGCAAAAAGCACATATTTAGAATGTTACAAACATGGCAAAAGATTCTGAGGGGACATTTAGCATTGATTGTAAAATATAATAAGCAACGCAACTTAATTTACAAAATCAGTCTTATGCAGCAAAAAAGAACTTGATGAGATGAGAAGGTTGAAATTGGAGTACCTTGAGATGGGCGGCCGCCTTGTCCTTGTCGGTGAACACACCAGTCGACTCTACGACATACTCAGCGCCAGTCTCACCCCAAGGGATCTCTTCAGGGTTCCTATATATTGCACACAGTTGACCATACTTTGGTAACTATAAATATGTCAAATCAAGGTAGGAACACAAAAGGCAAATCACAGACAGATATAAACAAGGTGTCAGTTCACCTAAACCCAAAGACGGTAACCGATTTCTCTCCAAAGAGAAGGGTCTTAGAATCCTTCATCTTGATCTCATGCTTCTTCCATTGCCCATGAACGCTATCATACTTAAACATGTATGTCTGCACACCACATGAAAATATAGTAGTAAGGAAAACAGATACCCGAAAGCGACTTATCTTTCAATGCCATCGGCAATAGCCAGATTAGTAGTGGCCACAAATTCCTGAAGATTACCATTCCTAAGGGAAAACCAAACGCCTAAGTTAGTGTCTACTCTTTATCATTAGTCCAACATAATCAACAGGGCAAGATCCAATCAATAAAAAATAAATGGTACCGAACGCTGCCCTTGTGGATAGTAAAACCTAATTAGCCAACAGATGGTGGCGTACACGAGCTATTGCTGTCTACATTCTAAAATCTTAATAATACTGCAGGAACACTGGGTCAACTTCCAATTTCCACTGGAGATATTCCAAGCAGTTCGATGAGTGGCCTGCTTCAGAGCAATCAACGCCGACGTACATATGCTTGCAGTGTCTACGAAATTGAACGCATCCAAGTGATTTCACATCCAATATTCCGTCCAACAGCCGATATCAGTGGAAGTTTTTCTTCCCTGATCTATGCCTCGAAGTGGAGCATTTTTAGCCATGCAAAGGCAAATGATGATCGTGATCCATCAGACGATGTAGAATACAAATACGAGTATTCAATCAATTCAGACTTTTGCATGAAAAAAGGATCACGATCCATCTGAACAGATCCAGAGATGTAAGATGACGGTATTTACCATGTAATCGGTGGTGATGAAAGGATCGTTTATGGCGATAAGCTCAACATCATCCCTGTGGAGTGCGACTCTGGCCACCAACCTTCCGATCCTTCCGAATCCTGATTTTTACGTTTTCAAAAGAATACACAGCCATTTCAAAGATCCTAACAGTTAAAAACTTAGAAACCTACAAATACGAAGATCAAGACCATACCGTTGATTCCGATCTTAACCTTGGCTGCAAAAGGAAAAGAAGAAAAGCACAAGAACCATGAGAATGAGGGAGAAACATCAGAGAGAAAGGGGAGGAAGAGAGAAAGAGGGAGGAAGGAGGAATTACCCATGATTGATGGAGTGAAACGAGAAGGATAATGAGGAGCACGGAAGGAAATGAACGAACTACGAAGCGACTGGAGAAGCAGAGAGCGGCGTGAGAGAAGGAAAAGCGTCGCTATTTAAACAGGGGAGGGATTCCGGGACCAACGGTTTGAGCGGGCAGTTTTGCCCCTTATTTTGGCACGTGTTGCCACGTCAGCGGCAAGAACGTGAAGGGAATGAGGAAGAGTCCGAATCAATCGCTGGAGTCCGAGAACTACGAAATTTGGAATTTTACCATTTCAAAAAAAAATTATATTAGAGTTTACGGGGAAAATTTTACATCAGCGTGTACACTATAGTATTTTAGATTGATCTTGATCATATATAATATTTTAAATATAATTTATTTCTTTTATTATATATAATATTTTAAATACAATTTATTTCTTTTATAATAAAATCATCAAAACTAGATAAGATACACTAAGGAAAAAAATGGTAAAAGATGTTTTAATGGTTGATATTGCTTTAGAATCATAAATAACATATATCATATTATATTTATTATTTATTTCTATATAAAATATATTTATTAATAAATAAATGAGTAACATATTTTTTTGGCTCATAATAGCCATTTATATTGTGATTTTGGTAATGAATGTATAACTTCCACCATTTTTGTTTAGCCCTCCATAATATTTAATTTGAAGTGTTTTAAGCTTTGAAATCTTTCATTAAAATTTAATCCCGATGATTGCCCACCTAATTGAATGATTCTGTTATACATGTTGGACTGTAGAAATTTTAGTTTCATTGAGACAATTTGAACTTCAGAACATCAAATCTTTTTGCAGGCATGTAAATTCATTTAGTCAATTATGGAAATGGCTAGCAGAATCAACTACTTTTGAAAAATGGGGGTTCAAGAGAAAATTTTAGTTTTTTAGTCTTAGTGGAATACAAACATTTTGTAGTAAAAAATTCTTTGACGTTTCCAACACATTCTTCTTATGATGTAAAGCTTCTTAAGCTGTTGGGTTTTTTAATGAGTCTGAAAAAAAAAGAGATGCATGAGAGCTAAATTTCCTATATCATTTTAGCTATTGTGAATGCAAAAGTAAAAGATTTTTAAGTTGAAATATCCTTTTTTTAAGGTTTTAACTCTAATAACGGAATATATAAGACTATGCGTTCACTATGGGGAACATTTCAGTGGGACAATTCATGTGGGAGTATGACCGATAGTGGTAACCAAAGATAAATCATAACAGTAGAAAAAGAGATAGTCACATTCTGAGACCTAGTTTATGAGATTGAGAGAAAAATCAATATCCCAAAAGATAAGATGAAATTACATAATATGATTCCATATGGTAGATCATATGAGCAATATGAAGACTTGGACGATGAATGCGATTTATTGAATATGTTTAAAAAGTTTTCAAATGTCAGGCCTTCTAAAAAGGGGAAAGAAAGGAAAAAAATATGATATAGATGTGTATGTGACTATGGTAATGAACAGACGGTTTGGTACAGGCAAGAAAGCGTGCATTTTAATTGGAAGACAAGAATTGTCCGATGTCCAAAATAAGCAAGTACATGGTCAGATTATGTAGTAGAAGAGCCAGTTAATGACCAATATAATGAAGAAGTGCACAGCGATGAAAAACCACATGATAATGAGGAAAATATGCAGAAGATGATACACCGGATGTTAAATATCACATGAAACTGTTAAGGAATGAAAACACTGAAACATTTGAAGTGGAGGATGATATCATCCAGTTCAAACCCGTTGTCTCATCTGATGATTCAGAAGAAGAGGAAGAAAGTATACATGTGGATGATCATACAATGGTTGCAGACCCAAATTTGGTAGTGGGCATGGAATTTAAAGATGCCACAAGTTGTAAGAAGGTCATTCGTAAGTATGCAATTAAAAAACGGTTTAACATTGTATTTCCCAGGAATATAAAGGAAAAGATTGTAGGAAAATATGCTTCAGAACAATGTTCATGAAGATGTTATGCAATGGTTAAGCAAGATAATATTGATTTTTGTTTAAAGACACTTAATGTCACCCACAATTGTACAAACAATTGTGGTCTAGGGGAGAAGACAGCTACTCAACAGTGGATTACAAATAAAGTGAAAGATAAGTTGCGTGCTAATGAAAACTATAATCCGAAATTATTAATAAATAAGATAATGCGTGAGATAGGAATATGTTTGAATTACAAGAAAGTATGGAGAGGAAAATATATTGCCACTAATGAGTTGTATGGATCTATAGAGGATTCATTTAAGGAAGTTTCTTCTTTTTGTGCAACAATGAGGAGGGCAAATCCAAGTAGTATTGTGGAGTACTTACTATATCCATACATAACATTTTGAAGATTGTTTATGTCTGTTAGGGGGTATGTGGAAGGATTTCTATGTGAATGTCATCCCTTGATATTTTTGGATAGTTGTTACTTGAAGAGTCACTATAAAGGAATTCTACTTTCAATTGTGATGGTAACAATGGTCTTCTGCCCTAGGAGTTGCAATGGTGGAGCAAAAGTATACAGACAGTTGAAAATGATTTTTACGTTATCTTGCTCAAGCAATTAGAAATAGAGACTTCTATTTTATGTCAGATCAACAAAAGGGTCTAGTATTGTTGGGTCTAGTAGCAGCTATCTCATGGTTATTCCCAACTAGTGGGCATCGTTTCTGCATGTGTCATTTTTATGTAAATTTAAAAACTTATGATTTTGGTAAAAGTATAGCAGTAAGAGATTGCTTCTAGGGTGCAGCTCAACCATATACAAGATATGAGTGGGGGGCATGTATTGAGCAATTGCAACAGTTATTTGTAGAAGCATATCAGTATATGATGAAGGAATCTCCTATACACTGGTCATAGGCTTTCTTCAAAGATGACTGGCTTTGGAATTCAATTGAGAACAATATAACTGAGTCCCGAAATAGTCTGTTGCGGGATCTACGCTATCGGCCAGTATGTGAGTTCTTTGATGGCATTCATATCAAGATGACGACGATGTTTGAGAGATGATAGAACTTGAGTTCTTACACATGGGATGAACTAGTAGTGTCAAGAGCTGGAAAAAGAGTTTTGGAGAATAGCAGGGCAGCCAGGTAGTCTATTGTAAGACATGTCGATAAGTCCAAATATGAAGTTGAATGTGATAATGTGAGACCTACTTTGCATTTAGTTAGGAGAATATGTTCATGTAGGCAATGACAGATTGATGTAAGCATGTCTATGTCTATGCAATGCAAATTGAGCAAAGGGTTGATCCTAAGGATTTATTTGCTCTATACTTTCACTGTTCAACGTACCATGCAATTTATCAAGGCATCATTCATACAATGCTGGATTTCAAGTTTTGGGATCCAATTCCTAGTATTGGCCAAATCCTCTCACCAGTAGTAAAACAGGGTGTGGGTCGTCCTAAAATTAATAGAAGACGTACTACTAATGAAGGACCTTGTGCATTGCACAAACAATTCAATACAGTAATTGCGGTAGTCTTGGTCATAATAGGAAAAGTTGTAAAAACCTGCCGCAAGAGAGTATATCTAGTGCTTCATCCCATGCTGGGATCAGGGAGAAAAATATAGTTATAAGGGGCAGAGGCAATGAGAGGGGCCAATGTTGAAAGGAGTAACAACTAGCATGAGAAGTTGAGTTTGTTAAGTTCATCCACATAGTTGTGTGTCTTTTATTTTAAAGTATGTTTTCTATAAGCTTCAGTTTATTATTTTTAATTTTTCTCCACTTAATTATTTTTTTCCTTATGTTGGAATTCTCTGTCTATTTAGGTATCCTTCAAAAGCTTGATTCTTTGAAGGACAGCTTGTAGGAGAGGAGTTTTCCATGTTTGCTGAGAGTACTGGTTGCATGAAGAAGTCTTTAGCATCCAGTAAAGTAGTCTGTTTCGCATTGTCACTTGGGTTAACTTACATGATTAGGAATTTTTACCTTCGATTATGGGATACTTAAACTACAATTTCTATAATTTTATTTTCAGTTCCAATGCATTATGTAATTCAACTATTCAATTAATAGGTCAATAATCATCTACTAAAATCAAACTAGTATGCTATCAGCATATGGTGACCTAAATTCTATTTTGGTTAGTTTGAAGATCTCGCAGTGCGACAAGTATGGATTTTTCATGAATTAAACATGAAAATTACTTATTTCAGAAGTTTATCAAAAGTAATCAGAAGCAATGCAGAAGAAGTAGCTCAAAACTTTTTCACTTACACAGAAGTTACTTAGAACCAAACAGAAGCAAGTGCGGAAAAAGTTTCTGTAATAAGAAGCGGCTGAGAACTTTTCACTCACACAGAAGCTCTACACCTTCAAGCCTAAGCACCACAAAAGCAAAATTTACTTCTGCACACATAACTTAGAACTTCTGTGATTATTAATGCAAAAGTTCTAAATAGGCTCTGGTCTGCACAAAACTTTTGCATGTCAAAATCACCTCTGCAAATTCTATTTCACTCAAACAGAAGTTCTGCAGAAAATAGTAAGTGGCCAAAAAATGAGAAAGGATTTTATATGAAAATGGGAGAGAAATGTTGGGCATTGATTTTAGAAAACTCAAAACTTAGGCACGCATCTAGGTTTGTCAACAAAATAGGAATACCGATTTGGAAAAAACTCATTTTTAACATGAAAGAGTTTCTTTTTTTTTCTTTTTCACTCGATCAATTAATGTAATGTAGTAACGCAACCATCTTAATAATTTTACTTTTCTCTAAATTGCTTTTAATCATTATTTTTATCTTTTTATCTTAAAAATTTATCTATTTTATCTTTATTTATTTTATTTTTTAATCATTATCTCGTATTTAATCAAATTATTCCCCCCCTCACCCCCCGCGTCAGGCAAACATGAAAATAAATACATAAATAAATAAGTAATCGAGTTCAGGTGCTTTAGGAATCCATTTTCAAAAATAACCGGCTTATTTATGGCTAAACCAAAATCCGGTCGCCGAGATCCCCGGAATCTGTCTCGGCCCCTTTGCCGACTTCCTGGGTCGTCAGGAAAAAGGAGGATTACGCGAGGCACCAGGAGGTGTTGGAGTTCGTTAGTGTTGCCTGGTCTTTCTCTTCCCTGTTTTACAGCTTTTCTCTTCATTGCTATTGTTGGAGATTGGTGTTGGTTGCTGTGGGTGAAAGATGGGGATTTTCTTTTCTTTTCTTTTTTTACTGTTTTAGTTAACTGAGGAGAGGCTGGGGCTAGAATTCGCCGGATTTCCTCCACTCCTCTCTAGACTATCTGTTCTTCGCCCAATCCCCTTGTGGCTCTGCTTCAAAGTCACTATCAACTTACTGCTTTTTGTTGGGTGTCTTGCTTCTTTTTTTATGTCTAGAAGGGGGCTTGTCATGGATGCTTCTACACTGGCTTTGAAAGGTTTCCGTGAACGCTGTAGCATGTCAAAGTAGGTGAAATTTTAGAATTTTTTACACCATTTTATCTTTCTAAATCATTGTCTGCGTTACTGATAGTTTCCTCTAAATGTTGTCTTTTTGGTGGTAAAGTGCTGTCCAACAGTTTCTACTATCAAGATGAATGTGTAAAAGATTATTCAAAATCCCAATTTGAAGATGTTTGAGGATAAGGAGAATATAAAACGTTCTACATTTATTTCCGTGTCCTGCTAGTTTTATGAAGTTTTAATCAATCCACCTCATTCATGAGCATGTGAAGCTGGCAAATCTCACGAGCTTACTGATTTTTTAAAATGCTATTATGTAAATCACTCAAATCCATTAATCAAGCGAAAAATATGTATTATTTGTGTTTTATTGACTTACATAGTTATGACCACTAATCAGTGAAACTAATTTAAAATATAATTTATAATAGCGAAACTATCAACCCCATATTTTTGGATGGGGTTGAGGTTTTAGAAGTGAGGTTAGGTTTAGGATTGTTGGGAATTTTACAAATATGATTGAGAACCTGATGGTACATAACTCAAGTTGCACCCCAACCCTGAGATGCTTGCAGAACCAATACAAACCATAAGCATTCCAGCCATTTCAGAATGTGCAGTTTTAAAATTTTGAAAATGTCTCTTTCATTTGCTTGAGAAATAGTGGGAACAGTTGCCAAGTCAAGTAGTGTGTAAATCCCAGCCATCCTGATTGACGCCTGCTGCAACTGTGTGAACATGAGCTCTGTTAAGGTCAATTATGTGCACCTGGGCCCATTATTAATTTGTCAATTTGTCGGATGAGTAAATCTTTGTCCGTATTGAACATGAAATATACAGGATTCGGCTGATATTATGCATAAGTTTGTTTCTTTCTGAATATGTTGCTTTCTGAACATGTTGCGGTTAATTGCATTCATCATGAAGAACAGTATATCTGAAGTCAGCATTTTTAAATGTCACATATGTACGAAAGGGGTTTAATGATATGATATTTCAGCATACTTGATTAGGAGATTGCTACAAGTTCTTGGAAATTCGGCACAAATTCAAAAATGTGCATTTGGCTGTACCAAATATCATGATATTTCCCAGTCAATCAGTAAATTTTGCTGCTTTTCATGGGATTTTCGTGTAAATGTGCAAGTACAAGAGTTGTTGTGGAAAGTAGAATATCATGTCCATCGGAATAGTGCCATGGATTACAAATGCTTCGGTCCAGTCAAAAATTTTAACTAGCTATCAGTACGTATTCAATTCTTGTTAAGTGATGATTTGATGGTTTGTTTGGTGTGAGCTGAGCTGGATACTTGATTAATTTTTAACACGTCTTATCATCTATATTTTTAACAAACTGACAACGGGTGCTGTTAGGTTATGTGCAGATATGCCATTCCCAACCCTTATGAGAAGTCAAAAGGAACTAACTAGAGGAAGGCAGTAACTTTCTCCGACTCTTAGCTGTTTCTTCACCCTCCATGGATTTGGAAGCCTCTCTTAGACTTGCTAGCAGCATCCCACTATCAACTCCCAGTACCAAACAACTCCACACCAAATGTTGGGAGATCACCACTCTTTATCCCTCAGCCAATGCTTCCTTCCAGAAACTGATGAGCACTCCTGGAAGAAATTTTAGCTGCAGACTATCAATGAAAAGCTCTGGAATTTCTTCATCTAAGGTTCTTTTGGCCGCTTATTCACTAAGATTTACTCATGGGATGTGTTTTGATTCTACTTTTGCTAGATTGGTATCAAGAGTTCTTACCATAGATTGTTTCTCATACATTCTTATTGATTGTGAGATGAATTGGATTTCTAGTGAAGGACTTGCTAACCCTGAGATGGCAAGTTTACTGGCTTTGTCGCCTTTGGATGGCTGCTACAGGAAAAAAGTGGAGGAGTTGAGCTTCTTTCTCAGTGAATATGGCCTCATTCGTTTCCGTGTTTTAGTTGAGGTATTGATCTTTTTTGGCTTTGACAAAAGTTAAGACTTTTTTGGTTTCTAATCCTGCAATTGTAGCTATTTTTTCTTCTTTCTGGAGGTGGAAGGTTGAGTTTTGCCTCCTTTAGGTCAAATGGTCGCTAAAAATATCAGAAATCCCGGAAGTCAGTGAAGTTCCTAACTTCAGTGAGGATGCTTGGTCATTTTTGAACTCCATAGCCAATGATTTTAATGGAAATGATGCATTGGAGGTGAAGAAGATTGAGAAAGTAACTAACCATGATGTTAAGGCTTTGTAATACTTCTTGAAAGAGAAATGTCAATCACATCCAGAAGTTTTTAAGGTTAGTTTGTATTCTTGCCCAATCCAATATCATCATTGGTGTCTAAATTGTACTCGAGATTTGTTCTTTAAATTTCATGATCAAGAAACCTTTATTTTTATTGGATTCAAGTGCTTGAGTTTTTTCATTTTGCTTGCACATCAGAGGATATCAATAATCTTGCTTATGCATTGATGATAAAAGAAGCCCTCAGCAGAGTCATATTTCCTGTGATGGACGAACTGGTTGAAGCAATCTGTGAGATGGCAAAGAAGAATGCTCCCATTCCTATGCTCTCTCGCAC